>JANVCC010000209.1:1446171-1489121 GCA_025345505.1 Todiramphus chloris collaris
TTCTGTACAGCTTTAGAATGGTTTGTAACCTCGTGACCTTGGATGGCTCAAACGCACTTTCCACTTTCCTAAGATTGAAGTCTGTCTGCTTGTCCCTTCTGTAGACTTTCCTCATTGCTCTTCCAGATGTTCCCTGTTTCTTTTCAAACTCAAGTTCAAGCTAGTTCCACTGGGTGAGCTCATTAACTGCACAAACCAAACGTGTAGCACAAGACATTTAAATGTTCCTAGATCACAGGAACTATGCTGCTTAATAGCCTGATAAGTGGAGTCTGTGGTGGCAGTGTCAATTTGTCAATGATGTCCAAACATTTTTAGGTCACCCTATTCCAGACAAGTGCTACTCTGACTGGAATAACACTTATGAAACATCAGGTTGCTTTCTCTCAGGGAAGTTCTTTCCCTCTGAACACACCATGGAAAAATGTGAAGAAAATGTTAGGCCACACTGAGTTTGTCAGTGTCTGCAATATTTTGGCAAAAAGGTGAATGTATGTAATCTTTACTCTGTTATGGTCTAAACTGAGCTAGAAAAGACTGTTCCAAACATTTGCCTACATTCTTCCTACAGATAAGTTTCCCAAAATAAATTTATGGGAAGTTGCTTGCTCATCACTCATAGATCCACTGAAATCTTAATGGTTGACTCACTGTGGATGTTTTATTTTCTTAGACTATTGAATGTTATGCTTCATGCAGAATGTTCCTTCCTGCTCAGTGTGCAGTGAACAGCAAGAATAAATCTGGCTGGCATCTGACATCTGTAAAACTGTCTTATATTTTCTGGGTTCATAGCCTGTTATTTTACAATATGTTCTGAAGATTACATGTCTGGGATCAACTTTAATGAGGTATTTAGAAGCTCATGTGTGCTCTGGGGAAGTTGAGCCCCAAATAACCTTATTTTTCTGCTATCATTACATGTCCTAATTTATATGTCTGTCCTGATGCTAGCTCACTTGTCACTAGTACCATCTTGTGATAGTTTATGAACATTCAGGAGGACTTGGGGATTTGTAACAAGAGTCCTGCTGGTACTCTGATTACTGCCAATCTTGCCGTAAGAAGTGGTTCTTTGTTGACCCATCTGCTTTGGGTGTAATAATAATACAAATATTCAGCAATATTCAGCTCAGAAGTTCCAACTGAGCAAGATCAAGAAACAAACTTCTACCTTGAGGGCCTGATTTAAGCCCACAGATGTAAGTCAGGCCCTGTTTTTCATTGCTAATGTGTCCATCTCTCCGACATGCATTATAAGTTGTTGACCTCTGTCTGTTCTGGGATGAAAGTAAGCAGCCTCTATGCTTGCCCAGAGATGCAGTTGAAGGGTGGAAGGGTATGTGTCTTTATTTAATATATTATTTATATTTCATTTTGTCTTTTCATTTTTACTTATTTATTAAGCTCCAAGCACAGTTTCCTCTGGGAACTGTGCTGTGTCAGGTTAGGATATTTGCAAATCTGTGAATGCTCACGTCCTGGGTGCCTTGTAGAATCATTTCGGTTAGTGGGAACACTTAAGGGTGGTATGTGGCATTGGAGTTGGCTCTGCCTGCATTTCTGCTTGTGTTGTCTAAATAGTTCAGCCAGTAGGTGGAACCAGGAGAAAGCAGATGTGTCATTTGTCAGAAAGACAGTACAAATGCATAACCCTTTCCCTGGGAGATGCATCCCTAGGCATCCACTTAAACCTGTAATTTTAACTTAAGTGTCCCTTTTTAGGACAGCCAAACTGCAGCATCTGGAGTTTTTTCTACGCAGTGACAGGCTGATGCTGTCAGGTGCATGAACTCCCCACAGTAAGGTTGTTTGGGTCAGTCTGCAAATCAGCTGATTTGGTCACATAGTGAGGAGGACATTTAATAAAGATTTCTTCACTGACCGTTTTCTCTTGTGAATGTGTCAGAGATGGAAGACAGGGGATAATCCAGATCATGCCGTATCCCTCCATCAATGACATCTGTCATTTGCTCAGAAAGGCATTATGAGAAAGATAGGTTAAAAATATTCATTTAATATGGTCTATTTTGGGAAATTGAAAGGAGCCCACCCAATGGCATGTACCATGCAAAACACAGATTGTGCAGCTCTGAGCTCAAAAGCCCTTCTTTTAGAACAAGTTACTGCCAAGGAGAAAACAGCAGGAGGTGATAAGGTACTATGGTTTGAGCAGATCTCAATCTGCCAACTTCTCAAAACCATTTCCCCAGCTCTGCCAGCAGCCAGAGGAATTGAGTTTAGAAGTCGCTGTCCTTTCTGGACTTTTTATGATCCATAAACTGGAGGGAAATTAGCTGGATAGCTTTCTCTACCTTAACCCAGATCATTGTAATGAGAAAAATACTTAAAAGAAGAAGTCTCTAAGAGTAAGAATTTGCAACACTGAAACAGTGAAATCAATTCGCATCATTGTATTTTTAAACACTTGTAAAAACTGGAAGCAAAGGAATATATTGCAATGCGTCTAGGACTTTGCCACTTAAAAGTAAAGCTGGAGGTTTCCTCATCCATTCTGTAAAAATGCTGCTATATATCTGACTTCCTTGAAATTTGGACTGTACACGGTAATTTCAACACCATAGCTTGGTCTTTCCAGTTTTCAAAATTAAAACCAACTTAGAATTACAATATTTTCCAACAAATTGGAAATATACTTTGCTAGTAGGTAGAACATGCTGCTAAACTGGCTGTATCCATTTTGTATCTTTAAGACTTGGGTAGTAAAACATGGCTACTAAAAATACTGAATTTGTGGCTATGGCAAACAGTGAGTCATTTTTTTATTTTCTTCTTTTCTCCTTTTGAATGTAAATACAGAAATTAGCTGGAAATTGTTGCTAGCAAAATACTATTCTCTGCAGATGTTTAAAGAAAGTAATTTTGGAGCTTGCCAAGTGTAAATCAGGAACAACTTTAATAGAGAGTCATCAGCCATGGCAGGGTGAGAAAGGCTTTGTTTTGATTTAATAGATGGGCTTTTACCTCCAAAGGCAGCAAAATTAGAGCTCATTAATAATTTGTGGTGGAGTATTTTCTCCTTAGTATCCAAGATAACAAATCTGCAGACACCAAGATTGAATAGTAATTATACAAAACAAGTTAATTACCAGTACTTGGAAAAATTAATTTCCTGGGAGGCACATTCTTTCATCTTTCTGACATTTTTAAATTAACTTGTCAAATCCTCACCACTATGCTTTTTGGTGTTAAGTTTCTCTTCACTCTCATTTTGGACCTCTTACAAAACCACTGTCCTTCTACACGTGATATTGAGCCAAAAGACGTGATTCCCAAAACCTGAACTTACATGAGGGGGATTGTTTGTTTGTTTCTGGTTAAGGATGGCCATTGATTAAGGCCACTATAGTGTGATTTCCTGTTGATAGCACCTGTGGAAAGAGTTGTTTTCATTGTGGTATTCATAAAGCATTATTCATGATGTCTTAACTACCATACCTATTAATAAGAAAGAATCTGTATCCCAAAATGCTCTGTGACAGTGAAGTAGTAGGACTGAATGACTTTTCTAAAAGTATTTAGATATTCCACTGATGAAAGCTGACCATGAAAAGGCAAAAGCCAAGGATTTTATAAATCTACAGAATTGTTTTTCCCATAGCAAGTTCATGAGGGACATAGGAAGGAAAGGAGAAGGGCCTGCACAGAGTGTGTATTTGTTCTAGTGTCCAGTGGACAACAGTTTCAAAAGGTTGAGATTTGGTTAGGTGGCAATGGAACCTAGGACATGATGACTCTTCCATATCCCCACACCTTTCCCATTTGTAGAATACAGGAGTCTTAATATTTTGCTGCCTGTCCACATTGATTATTTGAAGACGCTTATATAGCCTACACTAGGTGTTGTCCCTATGGCTTATTCAGACATGGACATTTCAGCCAGCACATCTAAAAACTACAACAGCGAGTCACTACAAGGACACTTGAAAAGCTTCCTTGGCCAGTTCAGGCTTTAGACCTAGAGGAAGGGCTGTTAAATAATTTACTCTAAATACCTGTCTATCAAAAGCCACCAAATGGCTCCCAGCTACCCAGACTTTCACAAGAAATCACCCTCAGTCCTTTATATATGAACTAAAACCATAGGACTAGCAGAGTTCCTCCTTGCTACACGTGTTGATTCACAGACACTTTCACATCTACACAGGGTAGAAGCTGTTTGCTTGCTCGTGTTGACAATAGAACCAAGGACTGTGATAGGATTTACTTACAGGGTTGGGCCATGGCAATGGGCTCTTGAAATAGCTGTGTGACTTTTGTCTGTATATCTGGATTTCATTATTAAGCATTTTTTTAACTATCAGCAGCAAAGTAAATAGGTTTATTGCACTTGAAGAAGCCACTCTTCTCAAGTGACAGATTATTGCACCTACTCATATTATTTTAAGTGGAATGAAAAATACTACTATTAAAGGGCCAGGGCTTTTCAGTGATCTGAATGTTCCCCTTTTAACAACTTTGGCAACATCAAGGAGCCTTAAAGTGGGAGTAAATTATATCAGTATGTTTTTGTTTAAACATGAGCTTAAAGGTGATTTTCAGCTAACTTTAAGGCCAACTGTTTGTAAAGGAGGCCTTAATGGGGTTGGGAATTATGCCCAGACTGAACACAATGCTTATTTTGCAGTGATTAGCAATGTGTTAACAATTTAGTTTTCTAAATACAGAGTAACTAATTAGTAAGTCATATATACCTCCAGATATAGGCATAGCAGGTTTAGAAATGTACTTTGATAAAATTTGAGTCTTCTAACAAGGAAGCTGCAGAAGACAGTAAAAAGGCTTTGCAGAGGTATCCTGATGGCTGTAGGATCACATTCTTTGGGAGGTTTTTTCCCACAAAGTCTGGATTTGAGGCATTTTATTCATGGAGGGGTGGCAGAAAGACTTTTATTTGAGACGTCTGAGGCTGTAAAGTGGACAACACACTGGGGAAAATACAGTACAGTACAAAGTAGCCAGAAATGCATGGAATTGCCTTAAATAATTTCTAGATCTTGACTTTCCGTTAGAACTTTGTAGGGTTACACACTTATTCTTTGCAGCCCTCATATCTTGTCACCAAAAAGGACTTCTCTATCCCATGTGCCCAAGCAGGGTTATGTTCTGGCTGCTGTTTGAAAGCCTGTAAATAACCCCATTTGTTTCTGTGCTTGAGCTTTACTGTGCCTTGCTTGAGCCCCATGTGGAGCTCAGGTTTCTGTGCAGTGACCCTGGTGGAAAAGGCACACCTTTGCTTTGTCACTGGGCTAATTTGCACCCTTCCTGCACCACAAACATGACTGGTATGTTAAATGTCATCCAGAACTTGCTCTGCAGGGATTGGAGAGTGCAGAACACAATGAAATTCTGCCCTCCGTGGGTTTTGCTATGAGCTAAGGTACCCCAGCAGGTCCAGTATCTCAATAATGGTAACCTGATTGTGTTTACTGGAGTAGCATCACTGTGTTGCATGAAATCCCTTTTCTATCTTGATTTACCTTGATCTGATTTTTTGTCCAATTATCAGATTTTGAATTAAGTTCCAAGTTGTTATTTTTTTCTTATTTGCCAAGGAAACGGAGGTCAGGAAATGGAAATTTAGCAGTATTCTCCCCATAAAAGTTTTCCTTCCTTGATCACCATGCTGGCAAATATTTGTGCACGGCTAATGGGAAAAAAACTAACACTATGAAGCTTCACTTACACTCATCCAACTTTAAGGTCCCAGAATGACTTCATGTAGGACAAAAGCATGTGCCAGGTGTAGGTGGAAAATCACTGCAGAAATACCCCGGTTGTTTGACTATGTGGGCCAGGGCAACTACAGTGGGGATGCCATGGGAACTACAGTGTGAGACCTGAAAGCTCACCACAGTGAGAGCCCACTGACTACTTTAGCACTCACAGAGAGAATTTCTGTTGAATACGGTAGTCTGGACTCTGCGAAGGGTGGATAGGGGTGGTTGTCAGAGAGCTTAGGGGAAATATGTGACACTTTTTTTTTTAATTTATTAATTTTTTTTTTTTTTTTAATGTTATAGTCATAGTGTAGCTTCATTGCTTAGGCCTGGGAGTCTGTCAGGGACCTGAACTGCATATGTGTTGTGTTCTGGAGATGGAGACAAAGTATTTGTCAGAGGTGGCTGAACTTGTGTACCACAACATTCCCAGCCAGACAGACAGATTTCAGTTCCAGAGGTTATCTTTTCCTTTTGCTAACCTCATCTCTATCCAAGACAAAGGCCTAGGACATTGTAAGGTGGAAGTTGTTGTGATATTAATGGTCTTGCAAGAAGAGGTGAAATCACCAAGACATCCTCAGGAGGTCTGTGATGGAATGCTAGGCCTGTGGGTTTCAGATAGTCCTCATAAAGCAGAGGCTCACGAATGGATGTCGGTGAGGATGGTGGACTCACAGGCCTGTTTACAGTGCCCTAGTAGGTTTATGGGATCCTGTGTTCCATCTGCAAGACCCCCACGGGTATGGAAAAGCCTGAGGAAAACAATACCAAACAGGGCCACATGTACTTCCACATGGCGATGTGATCACCTTTATCTTGCTTGGTGACCTGAAGGGCAGCAACTGCTGCGTGAGGAAGCCTTTGAGTAGCCAAGAGGCCCTAGAGCAATCTCTTAGTCAACACGGACGACAGATATGGGGTGGCACAATCCTCTGCAAGAGCAAAACACCACAGGGTGACACAGACTGGACATGTCACACCTTCTCATCTATCAGAGGAGTTTTGGCGTGTTCCTACACAGAGAGACAACTTCGTCTAGAGAGGAGAGGTGTGGAAAATCCTGAGTACCAGCAGGCTGGGACTGTGCAGTTTGGGGGCTAGTCCTTGCTGTAGAGCATTTGCCCTCGGCCAGTATCTGAAGGAGTGTGTAAGATGAGAGTAACTACTTCCTTTACATGGCTCTTTGACATTTATTCTTTGGTTTCCTTCCAGTCTCTTCAGACCTGAAGGGATTTTAACTGAAAACTAATCCCACAAGTTTCACAGCCCCCTTTTCCTCTGGAACGCTTTCCAAGCTGTGTTTCTTTGTTTGTAGGCCATTGCCCAGACCTCCACCACCATGACCCCCACTGTCCTTGCCACGACAGAGGTCTACACGCGGACTCAGTACTGTAAGTGGCCGTGCGAGTGTCCGAAGTCCCCACCTCGGTGCGCAGTAGGCGTCAGCCTGGTCACGGACGGCTGCGACTGCTGCAAGACCTGTGCCAAGCAGCGTGGAGAAAGTTGCACCGAGGCCGACACCTGTGATTTCCACAGGGGCTTGTACTGTGACTACAGTGGAGACAGACCTAGGTACGAAATAGGAGTATGTGCACGTAAGTGATGTACATATATTTTTGACTTAGATATACGTTGGCAGCTCCCCTCAGTCTGAGCAATGGTGGAGATTTATCTCATTAGATACCTGGCTGTATGCTCATCAGCTTCTCCTGTCATCATCTTTCATTTCCTTATAGCTGTCTTCATTCTGAGGGCAGTTGGCTGGATGAAAAATGACATCTGAATTCTTGCTCTTTAAGCTGGCTGCAGCCAAGAGCAAGGAGCTACCAGCATTTGAAGATCTTCAGATTCACAAGTAGATGATTCTGTATTCACTGTAACAGGAGGAGGTGCTGTAGTGGCATTGGGATGAAGAAAGGATAGGTATGCAGCTGGCTTGAGGGACAAGCAATATGGGTATCTACATGAAAACCATTACATTAAGGAGACATTTTTGGCTTCTTCCCAATAGTGGATCCCTAGGAAGGATATCACGTGGTGTCCTGTCAAGGGGGCCAGGGATGAGTTATCTCCTAACAAAGTTTCTTGGTGACAAATCGAGGTCTGAACTTCAATCTTACAATGGTTTCAGCTCCATTGGCTGCCACGAAGCAGAAGGATTTCTTCCTGCCTGTCATAACAAACTCTTTGTGGGATAATTCATGAGACTGGAATTTTTTTTATTCAAGAACAAGAGGAAAAAGACATGATATAGTGTTGTATGTCAGGGATATATTCACTTATTCAGAGATCCAGAACATGAAGGGAGACTGATCCACTTATAAATGATTGAAAATCATTACTCATGCACATTAAAAGGGAAAGAATCACAGGTACAACCACACAGACAGCTGATCAGAAAGGATGCTGACCGTTTAACAAGTTATTAGAAAATATTGGTTATGGTTTTAGATTCATAAACAGGAAAAAGCCATTTAGAAGGAGGGTCTTCTAGCCTGGAATATAACCATGAATGAGGTACTAAGAGAAAATGTAAAGGTGAAAAGAAACCTGGAGGAGAGCTGATTGTGAGACGAATAGGTAGAATAACTGACCCACAGGAAGGAGAAAAGACTGCAAACAGTGGGATTCAATAAACTTAGAAAATCAGTGGAATTTCAAAAGGGCCAAATCTGAGGAGTAAAGCGGTCCAGAGTAGCTGGCAGTTCCTCAGAGAAATTATACTAGTGATTGCTATTCCTCAGAAGAGGAAGGACAGAAGCATAGTAAGAAATAAACTTGTCTTTGCATTAGATCAGACACCAAAAAAAGCACAAACAAACATGCAAAAAGAGCAGTCTAACCAGATTTTTGTAAGACACGGGCAAAATAACAAGAGAAGGTATGTGTGAGGACCTGTAAACTTTGTGATTTTTTTTCTCAGGATGGTGAGACACTGGAACAGTTTCTCCAGGGAAGTTGTGGATGCTCCATTATTGGATGTGTTCAAATCCAGGTTGGATGGGGCCTTGAGCAACCTGGTCTAGTGAGAGGTGTCCCTGCCATGGCACTATAGGAGAGGTGATCCAGCCCTCTGACCATCTTTGTGGCCTCCTCTGGACCCTCTCCACCAGGTCCATGTCATTCCTATGTTGAGGGCTCCAGAGCTGGATTCAGTACTTGAGGTTAAAGACCTTCAAGTTGCTTCACATTTATTTATTTAAATGCTTGCTATCTTAGCAGGATATTTTTTGGTTTGTTTTTTTTTTGTAGGCTCCCATACATCACAGGCATTCAGTATGCCTGTGGCAATAGCACTGTGATGCAGGAAGATTGATGCCCATTTCACCACAGAGGTCTAGAAGGTTTCCCAATCTGCGTTTTCACATGTCTACTGCCATGACAATATGTCCCCTATTATGTGACATTTATGGTTATATAGTGAGGGACATTGTGGTGTGCACAGATGAAAGGCATGAGAAGTAGGTCTTTCCATGGTTAGGAAGTGAAACATCTTGTCTGGCTGCCATAGAAAGCTGTGGTCTTCCCTTTGCTTTCAGAATCCAGGTAGATACATACGATGAGATCTGTTGACACGTTCTTTCTCATGCACTAGGTCATCTGTAGGCTGCATGACTCCTCTGTGAGCACATCAGCTACTGTGCTGACTGCAGGGTAAGCGAAGGCCAGATCAGGACTCCTGTGCTGGGTGTTTGGGACTAACTGCTGTGAGGAATTTACAGCTGGATGCCAAAATCGAGGTCTAGAGAACCCAGAAACAATGCAACTTGCAGAAAATAAAGATCCCAAAAAAACTAGGAACTGGCATTGGGAAAAGGAGTGAAACTGGGGAAATTCAGGCTGTATCTGGACTGGCATGCTGAGGTGTGCCTCAGGATCCGGTCACCTGGACCAGATAGGAGCTCAGATAGGTGCCTTCTGGGAGTCACTACAGCTCTCCTTTTGTTGTTGGCTTTCCTCTGCGCTGAAGCAGAGACAGCAGGGTGCTGAGCACACGTTCAGGTGGGGAGGCTGGCATTGTGCATGTGGGGAACATGGGATGTGTTCCCAGATTGCCTGATTTAGATGCAGACTCAGCAAGGTTCAGCATGAAGGCATTTAACAGCCCCTTTGTCTATATTTGAGGATGTTCTCATGATGAAACTCTTAATGTATGAGACCTGCAGAAGGCTGTTATCACAGTCCAGGAGGGATATGCTGGTATCAAAACATGAGGAAATATAGCATTTTCTTGAACTGTCATAATCCGTGTGCCAACCTAGAAGTTTAACTGAATTCTCAACTCCTACTCCAGCACTGAGTGTTGTCTCTTCAATACAAAGGGTGAATCTTTATCAAAACTGGAGCTGAGCATCAACTGGAGGTCTGGATCAGTGGTTCAAATTCCAACAAAGCTTGTTTTTGTGCAGAAGAATGGATCTGTGTTTGATATTTTCAGTCATCCCTTACTAAAAATAGGAAACCATTGCAGGATTTTAATCCAGCATTCAATTTCTGTTGGTCCTGAAGCAGCCGCATTGCAGCTCCATTTCCAACCAGGATTAAAACTCAAGCAACCTGATCAGTGCGTACACACTGCCTCCGTGTGACCAAACAAGAAACTGGAGTGTGAATTTTCCATCGGAAGATTTCTGCCATTGGTTCCAAATATCTGCCCATAACTTTGAAGCAAAAAAGTTGCTGCTTTCTGAATCAATGTGATTCCTGTCCATAGGCAATCAAAAAGCTTGGGTTTTGTTTTTTATGATTTTGTTAAACATATGCATGAAATACTTATTTTTTATGGCTTTATAATGTGTTACTTAATTTTTCAAGAAAACTGTTCTATAATAAACTGGATAGGATCTAGTTGCCTAAATATAGGAATCCAGTGCCATTTTAGGTGCTCCTTTGCTATCTTGGCTGCCCTCTGCCTCCTGCTCCAGACAGCTACGGGTGTTGTGAAGAGCTGTGCATATTATAGCTCCATGTAATCCTTTCATATACCCCTGAAACCCAAAAATTTCACTCAGTATCTCTTTTAATTTGCTCCTACTGCAAATAATGTTAACCAGCATGCCATGAAGTAGTGTTTTAAGTGAGCACTTGTAGATAAAACTTGTTTTATTTTCTCACTTTTTTTTTCCCATGAAGCATAAAAATGGGTTTTTTTAAATTTTTTTTTGTGATTCATAATGAAAACAATTTCCTAGGTGGTGTGACCACATTTGGCTCAGTATCACACTGAACAACACTGCCATATCTCCACATTGGCTCTGCTAGCCCAGGAAGTAGCTTGGTAAAGAAACACATCAACACTGTTTGTTGCCAGCACTATTTTAATGATGCTCTGTGTGTCTTTCCCTCTTTTTTCCTTTCAGAGATTGTCGGTGTAGGATGTGTCCTCAATGGAGTCAGGTATAACAATGGGGACACATTTCAGCCCAACTGCAAATACAACTGCACATGCATTAATGGGGCTGTGGGCTGCATTCCCATGTGCACAAACTCACGTCCTCCCCTTGTCTGGTGCCCAAACCCAAAGCTGATTAAGATGGCAGGGAAGTGCTGTGAGCAGTGGATTTGTGATGACTCAAAAAAAATCAGGAAGACATCTCCGCGCCACATCTCCTCTGCAGGTATGGTGGGAGTGAGGTGAACCTCTCCTTTGGCATCAGGCAACTGAAGTCAGAGTCTACAACCAAAGTTATCAGCTTGTACTGCCAGACCTGGCAGGCATCTGGTCCTTGTGTGAACAAGGCACAGAGACTACCACACAGCATACAATGAAGGACAGGACATGGAAAGACCAGTGATGTGCTCGAACTCCTTAGCAGCAATATGAGATTCATCAAACATGATTGTGTGACAAAGCCCCATTTGAAGCACACGTGAGCTGGCACATTGAAGATGTAATTTTTTATTATTTTTTTTTTCCCCCTCTTTTTTTTTTTTTTTTTGGTGTTATAACACCTCATGATGCAATGTTATTATTAGCCATGTTACCTCCATATTTTAGACTCGCAGAGCTCAAGGAGACATAGGACACCTATTTGTAGACCAGGATTTTGGTTCCTTGATGATAAGGGTTTTTTTCCCCAGTCCTTGGTCTTTATTTTCATTGCACAAAACAAAGCTTTGCTCTCCATTTTGTGGGTTAAAACCAACAGAATTCAGCCCTTGCTTCTGTCTCTAGCTTTGAACTGTGAGGTAGGTCCAAATTCAAAGCATCTACTACTGAAATTGGCCTTATGTCTCCATGCCCTGTGTCCCAAAATGGGCATAACACAACTTTCCTTGCCTGACTTTTAGAAGTAGAAGCTTTACAGAAGCTAGCCTAGCATTTATTACATTTAATATAATAATAAATATAATGATGAACAAGCGTAATGTAGCAGAGCTTCAATGAGAGTTTTGCCTTTGGGCTGTACTGTAAGTCGCAGACCAGCAGGGACTTTAGCTGACACTGTGAAGGAACCTGAACTGGGGTTGTCGGCTACTTTCAAAACAGAGCCCATCCTTTCTTCAAGTGGCTGCTGAGCTCCCTGAGGGCTATTCAAGCTGCTCTTCCTCCCAGTGAAAGACCGTGGCTGCTTCCCAAGCCCCTCGGCCATCCAGCAAAGACTGTCAACCAACCACTTTCTGCTACAGGGATTCAGTTGAATGGGCTCAGAAATAAACATTCATGATGAGATCAGATCTCATCCCTTTTCTGCACCGGCTGGCGCAGGCTTCTGTAATTAAGTGTTTGTATTGTGGCAGCACCTGGGGGTCCCAGACAAGGACCCCCTTGTGTGAGGCTGTGAAGGGAAATAAAGAAATGAGCCCTGGCCCTGAGTGCTCATCGCACTGGAGGGTCTGACACAAGTAGGTCAGCGGCAAAGGGGGTGGGATGAGGAGGTTTGCAGGAACGCTGAGCCACTTCACTGGGGTTTAATTATTTGGGTTGGTGACCTGAATGTGTAATGAGCTGGGGAGAGGGTGTTTAATATGGAAAGCTGCTCCAGCCGAATAATGTGGGGTTAATCTGGTCTCTGCAGCGTACGATGGAGAGGATGAAGCCTGGCAGAAGAACTGCATTGTTCACACCTCACCCTGGAGTCCCTGCTCAAAGACCTGTGGGTTGGGCATCGCCACCAGGATTTCCAATGACAATGACCAGTGCCGGCTCCAGAAGGAAAGCCGCCTGTGCAACATGCGGCCCTGCGAGGTGGATATAACCAAGCACATTAAGGTGGGGATTGTTTCTTCACACACGCCTTGAGTTTTGCTTGGACACAGGATTAGCCTTTGTTTGGCATCATTCAGTCCTTTGAGGGCTCCATATCTACATGGATTTAGTGTGCTGCAGAGAGGTCAAAAATGTGTCCTCCCTGTGCTTCAACATGCTGCTATGAAAACTTTCCTAAGAGCTTTAGCTACAGCCAAAAGGTCCTTTCGAGGAAAGGCAGGCAAGACATCTGTTTCGGACAGACCTGTGACTCAGCTAACAGAAGAGCAGTGGTGCATTGCTGGTCCTGGCTGTGAATTGTGTCTTGCAGCTTTTGTGTGCATATGTCTAAAGGTGTAAATCTCTCACACCCTCTAGATGAGGGCTGTAAAATGCTCCCTAATGGCTTCAAAACCCTCTAAATATCAGGAAAGCGGGTTGTGTGTCCTACCTGTTTCAACACTCACTATTAACCTGCCTCTTTTTCTGTTTTTCTCTGATTTAGCCTGGGAAAAAGTGCTTGGCTGTCTACAGGGCCAATGAACCAATGAACTACACCATCTCAGGATGTGTGAGCAAAAGTTCATACAGACCCAAATATTGTGGCGTCTGCACAGACAACAGGTGCTGCACACCCTACAAGTCCAAGACTATTGAAGTGAGGTTTCAGTGCCCAGATGGAACTGAATTTTCCTGGAAAATCATGTGGATCAATGCTTGTTTTTGCAACCTGAACTGCAAGAACCCCAATGACATCTTTGCCGACTTGGCTCACTACCACGATTACTCTGAAATCGCTAATTAAATTGGCTGAATGCTGGAATTAACCCGTTGCTCTGATTTTACAGAGGTTTTAAAATAAAAGGAGAATCTTCATCCACTGCCAATGTACAATTTGTTTTTTCCTGAGCTAGGATGTTAGATCTCATTTTGCCACACTGTTTTTGGAGATGCCTTGAATAAGCAGGATTTTCAACCCTAATAGACCTCCATCTATTAATGGCAGACAGAAATTCCTCCATGCACAGATTCCCTGAGTTAAATGATGGTCCTGTTGGCATTGTCGTTAATTAGGCCAGCAGTTTAATTGCTCAAAGGAGATAATACTACACTAGTATGACAGTAAAAGTATAACACCCAGTAGCTTAGACATGAGATTCAGACATTATTACTGTCATTTCTTAAATAATGTGGTCTGAGCTGGAAAGGGAGCATTAGCATATATGTTTTATTTTCGACATTTAACTTTGGTCTGTTGCTGCTCACTCTCAGGACTAGATTCTAGTCTTTGTCATGTTGACATCAGTCCTAGAATTTCCCCTCTGTCATTTTCCATCAGATCCTGCCCCGTGGCGAAGTTCAAGGGATAATCCTAGGGAAAAGAAGCTTTCTCCTGAAATCTGTGTGATGAGTCCATCTCTCACTGTGCTAGGCAGGTCAAAGAACCTCTATGTCCTTCTCTCCTTGGACTCACCTTGATCGATTGGAGTATCTTGTGCCAGGGACATCTTCACAGTTTCCCTACCTGCTCTCACCTTGAACAGCTTGAATGCTCTGAATCAAAAATGGCCACCTCAGAGTTCATATTTTCACTATAGATCCTTTTAGCCATGAATAATGTATTGCTCCTAGGCTGGCGCTGCAGATCTGAAGGACGAAATGTAAAGAGTCAGATGAAAGATGAAGGCAAACGCTTCATGTTCCTGTTTATTCACATAGAACTGGTATGGTTTGTGTCTGACCACCACCTCCTCTTCCCTGGTGTTACCAGCACACAGGTCCTGCTTCCTACTGCCACCTTGTCAGTGACATATCTTTGCTTTACATGGCTGGGGTAGAGGAAAAGAGACAAGTTAAATGAGAACACAGGTGTAAGGCTTCCCATCAGCTTGTTGATGAGTGGATGCAGAAGGCAAGAACAAACCTTGGCATAGCTTTTGGTGTATTAGTTGTAACTGGGCTGCTGCTTAGAGTAAACATCTATGTGAATATTTTCTGCAGAAGTGGTTTCACATGCAAATGTCAACTAAGAGGAGAAAAAACCCAACCTGTCGTTACCTTCCCAGGTAATAAATTTATCATTACCTAAGGATGATGGAGCTATTTTTTCTAGAATTATTAGTACATCACTCATACATCATAGCACATTTGCTGGTGCTTCACTTGGGAGAGTAGAAATGTGTTTCTGTATGGGAAACTGTAGTATCTGCTTCCAAAATACCTGGTGGCACAGCAGAACTGCTGAATGACACATGGTCTGGAGACTGGACCAGTATGGGACTGAAATTCAGATGATACAACTGTTGTAAATCAGTCACTTACTTTGCTTTAGTTTCAGGTGGTGAGTTGTCTGTCTTTATCTTGATAACCCAGAGGAAGTTAGATTAGCTTCTGGGAGATCTAAATCTTTCTGGCTATGAGAAAATAAAGCTTCTTGTGAGCAGGCTGAGAATAACGCAATCCCTATGCAAAAACACCTGGGAAAAATATTTCTCTTCAAAAGCTGTTAATTTGAATAAGATTTTTGTATACAGGCATAAATATTTTGGCCCATATGTGGTTTTTTTTTCAAAGAGCTCAGTCATTTCATAATTCAAAGCTTTTACTCTTTCTTTTTTGAAGCTTCCAGGAAGTTCTCAGTGTCAGAAAAGAAGGGCAATCCCTGTCTTCTATCCTGTGTCCTAGTTCTTGCCCATCTTAAAATACCATATATGTGTGTGTGTGTGCATATACACATATGCGTATACATATATCAAATATATAAATTTATATATGTATATGTATGTTGGTGCTTAAGGACATGTTTGGCAGTGGACTTGGTAGAGTTAGGCTGATGGTTGTACTTGATGATCTTGAAGGTTTTCTCTAACCTAAACGATTCTATGATTCTATATAATATTATATGCATGCATTTATAAAATGTTGTATGTAATATTATATATTAAAAAATATATGAACATGTCTGTGAATATATATGTGTATATTTACATTTGCACGTTCCTATGGTGCCATCTGTGGTGTGTAAAATGGAGTGCATATATAATATGTGTTTATATGTACAGTCTCTCTTTGTCTTATATGTACACATAAGGAAACAAGAAAACAGGATCAGAAGATGTACCCAAAACTGTGGCACTTAATAGGCTTTCTTCGCCTTGCAATTAGCTAACACTGTAACAACCATAATCAAATGCTGCAGTGGCTGAAACACACAGCTTTTATTGTGAGATAAAAGAAGCTACTGTAAGCTAACACATGACCAGCAGCTTCAGTGCGTGTCAGTTTTTAGCGGAGTGAATGCCTGGAAACCACAGATCTTGCCCAATGCACCCGAGATGTTTCTGTTTCTAGCCTGGTTTCCTAAGGGAACAAGACATACGCAACCCTACCATCCATTTGTTTGTCTGTCAGTCAGTCTTTGTGGGAAATGTCAAACAAAGTAGTCAGAAGACTCAAGATCTCAGAAGCGTTGTGTTTCCTGAAATGAAGAATGAAATAAAATAGCCAGACAGGGAAAAGGCCCACCATATTGCTCCATCAAGCCCATACGTATCTTCCAGGCAATCAACATGTCCAACACATCTGCAGCGTGGCCCAACCACAACAGCAGCGTTAAGGGATTTTTTAAACAGATGTGCCAGTTGGAAACAAGTAGCCATGGAGGAGAGAAAACTGAAGGCATCACGGATGGGGAAGAGTGGGTTTTACACTGCTGTAAAGGAGTTTTGTGGGGACATTGGACACAAATTTACAGGAAACCAAGCCTCATTAGCCCTACTGCTTGTGCAACTGCTTGTCTGTCCAGTGGCACTGAAAGGGAAAGGGCAACCCTTGTAGTCAGTGAACTTGACTTGCAGTTTGTGTTGCATTAGAGACACACCATTTCAACGGACGTTGACAAGAAGATTAGCCCTAGGACTGAGGCAATACACTAGCCTGTAGACGCGGCTCCCTGGCTCCCTGTGCACTTGGGCAAATCATTTATCTTTACAAAAGTACTTTTGTGGTTACTGTTTAAATACATTGACAATCTAGGTCCTCAATGGCTTTCATGGATCCAGCCCTTTGCTTCACTTTTCCTTAGTCCTTCAGAGCCAGAACAACAAAGCCCTACTGTTCACTGCCTCTGTAGAGATTGAAAATTCCTGCAGCAGGAACTGATGCTCACTGTATGTTTGTACAGTGCCTCATACAAAGGGGACAGGTCTCTGATGGGACCTGAAAGCAACACCATCTTCCACAAAAGCAACAATAATAGCATTGAGGAGATACCAGGATCTGAGTTGGCGATAGATCCTTCTGGTGCAGCAGTCCAGAGGTAGGCTTGAGAAAGGTTGGGAGTGACAATATTGCAATCCAGGCCAAACCAAAACTGTTTGACACATGCCCTGTGCATGACAAACATCCTGTTGGCCTTGCAGGCTGGGACAAGGATGGAGGATGGGATTTTGAGGATCGCTATTGATTTACCACTATGAATAACAAAAGTCCAGCTAGCTCCAGTAACCAGTAACTTCTGTGGGGACGTTGTAGAGAGTCAGTAAGGTGGCCCAAGCTGCCTTCCTTGGGATCCCCAGAGAGCGAGTTACCCTCTCACTGATGCTGCCTTTGCATGGAGTGCTGACTGGAATTTAATACACTACTTTGGTGTGCACGCAATTAGAAACAGGGTGTAGTGCATTTGCTTTACTTCTAATGTGCTCACTAGGATTGTGCTGTGTAGATGTAATACCCCAGGAAGGCCACAGAATTCAGAAACACTGTGTCATCTTGCAAATTAAACCCTGAGATTTTTGTCTCCCAGTTTTTGGAAGGATCTTTAAGACAAGCACTTTATTAAACTGATGGAGACAGTGTGCTTTCTTTAACTACAGGCACATATCTTTCAAACAATTGGAATGGTTCTACTGAATTATTTCTGTAGGCTTCATATGCTGAAATATATGAGAAACATATATTCGTAGGTGGTATGCCGGTGCTATGATATTAGGATGGTAAGATATCAGATAACCTCGTAAGTGGTGAATGATTAATGTATCTATGATGCCTCATTTAGAAACTTAGGCAAGCAAAAGAAGGGGAAATGTATTTGCCGCTGACATTTCTTTTCCTTTTCCAATCTCCTTGCCTGGCCAACGTCCAAGTGCATCTGCAATCTGTGACAAAGCCCTGAACTGGAAAACATATGAAAATAAAGGGCCAGTAATGTGGCCAAAAAGGATGCTTTGAGAGCATGTCCTTTAATGTGACTCTTCTGCATCTTCTGCTTCCACATGGCAGCTGTCAAGCAGATCATCTTTCATGAATGACTTCCTGGTTGCTATCTCAGCCACTGCATTTGGACTAGTCTGTGAAACCCATCATCTCCTAAGTACTTTGCACTTTCCAAATGAAATGCTGACCTTGTGCTAGGCTCTCCTTCTGTAGGATCTCCCCTGCACTGAACCTTGATGAATGGCAGGGAGCGAATCACCACAGGATCAAAGTTCAACATTGGCAGCTGGTGGTAAAGAGCTTTTTTTGTGGATTTAATCACCAGTTATCATTAAAAATAAACAAAACCAGATTGCAGTCAGTCAATAATCACAATTTCCCAACTGGAGAGATGCAAGTGTAGGCCTAAGGTAAAGCAAAGGGTTCTGGCTGCATGCATACTACTGTTGTGCAAGGGGCTGGGTAGCACTTAGGGCAGGCTCACCAAGTCCTATAAGCATGTTGGTCATGCCGTGTGCTGATACTCTGATCTGTGGCATGAATTCAATCCTCAGCAGCCTCATCTTCCCTGCTTATCTTGCTGTGTGCAGGATGCTGAGCCTCACAGGGACCTGCACTCACACACACGGCCAAGGGCTGCAAAGTCCAGGCTGGTGGAGGCTCTTGCTCTTTTTGAAGAGCCATCACTCATGTAGGCTTTGCCTGGAACTGCTCCAGCCCTCCCTGGGTGCGACTGCCCAGCAAACAGTCCGTCCCTCCCCCAGCCCCCTTCGCGCACTGACCTTGACCTGAATACCATAATCCACTTCAGCCATAAGCAATTGCAGAGAGTGGCGGGTCATCCAGGGATATTTTTTCCAGCTCTGATGCAGGTCACAGCTCGCTGTGGTGATGCTGTTTGGGAAGGAAGAGCTGCCTGTTATCCCCACTCCCAACCTTTGGGCTTTTCTGGAGATGCCTAGTGATGTCTGCATCCACTGTCTGATGTACATCCCACAGCCACCAGTACCACAAATCTGCAGGGTGTATGGGGTGTGCATGGGGCTTCCTCTTTAATTACACCCAAACAACAATTCTCCTCCAGCCCCCAGGAGGTGCTGGGTGAGCAAAGGATCCCCACGCTGAGTTGCAGGGAACAGACATTGAACTGTTTGGCAGTTGCAAACAGAAGCTTTTTTTTTTGGTCCCCCCCCACCCCAACACTGGTCAGCAGCTGTGTTGTTTATAAAATGAATGGAGCCCTTAATGAAGCAATAGCTAGAAACAGTGAGAGGCTGTGTGTCTCTGTTACAAAGGGCCTAGGGGGAAGGGTTGATCTCTTAAAATACCCTGACAGCCTTTCTCTCAGTTATTTAAACAGGCAGTGCAATGATCAGCTATCAAAGTAAAGCCTATATTTGGTTCAGTGGAAACACTAAATCCACACATTAAAACAATTTTTCATATATATATACAGTCAAGGAAAGACTGATTTCCAGTGAATCTGAAATAGTGAAGAAAAAACCAAAAAAAAGTAGACATGTGGGAAGGGGGAGGACCAAGTTGCAAGCAGCACTTGTGAGACACTGCTCAATGTGTTGTGTTGATAGAATCAACAGTCAGTGTTATGGGCACACTGAGGATTGCAACAGATACTCTGCCCAAGATGCAAACACAGACAGGAAGAGGATTCCAGCACTAGAGGAAAAAAAAAAGCAGCTTTGCTATAAAATGTTCTCTCTCCAGCTCAGTCCATTACTTCAATGCACAATCATAAACCCATTAATCATAAACCCCCAGAACACATCTAGGTTAAAGTTTCCAGCTGTTTAGTCTCCAGCGACTTTTAAAGAGGAAAGCAGCATCCTTCAGCACAAAAGTCCTGCTGCGATGACATGGTATTGGCACATCCTCTCCCACTCCTCTGCAAGGACAGGGCAAGGGAAAGCCCTCTTGAAGTTTAAGGAGTTTTTTGTACAGTAGTTGTCAAGGCCCAGGAAGAGATGGAAAGAACTCGGATTTCAGTAATGACACCCTTTCTACTAGTGGTTTTGAAGAGCATCACTGCAACAACGATTTAATTTTGAGATACATTAATACAATCGGGAAGCCTCTTGGTCCGAGAGAGCTCATTCTCTGCTCTTCCACCCTTTATAACCCCAAAAGCACTGTGATGGGATAACTCTATTTTCTGGAAAACTCCTGCTACCCAATTTGAATTTCCTCTATGCCACAGGACCTCCTTGATCCATGGTGGCCATTCATACATGGAGAAAAAGGAGATGAAAATGAGGTAAAAAGATTATATTTTCTGGTTTAATGACACTACAGTATTCAGGCTAATTCTGTCTCAAAGAATAACCCAAGAACTCAGAATTTGCAAGCTCTAGGAAGGGGTTTTATAAAAATTCCTGAAAAATTCGCAAGTCACTTGCCTCTCTTCAGTTAAAGCATGAGTTAAAAGATGCCAGATCAGTACTTCAGCAACAGAGTCATAACTCCTTGCAAAAGATAAGACACTATCCCTCTGTACTGTCCTCCAGCTTTTCTGTACAGGTACACAGTGTTCCTTGCCAAAAGAATACTTTTTGTTGCAAAGCTGACATTAGTCCCAGCAATTCCTCACTGCTCAGAAGTGCTCGTAGATCCCTTTGTGCTGCAAGAAGGCTTGGATGCATTCCTCCCCGTTAAACAAAAATAAACTGCCTAAGCTTGACAGGCACACCATGGTGTCCTTGTGGAAGGAATGATTAGCCATTCCCAGAACAGCTCAGCAAAGAACATAACTTTGCCCTTCTTTTGTAAGATGAGTTGGCACAGGTTCCTCCCATTTTCACTGGCACAGGCTGTGGTTAACCAAATCAACCTTTCCTAGTATCCAGTCGTGACTGCTGAATCATCACATCTAGCAGAGCCTTGGCTCAGACATGCCAAATATTTGCTTTTGCATCTTCCTGTTCCAGGACTTTTTGAGATACAGGGGGAAGGAGCAGCCCAAAATAGCTCCAGCAAAGCCCCAAACCAACCTGTCCCTGAAAACCCATGTGTTAAATAAGTACCACATCCTTACTAAGGTACCAACGCAGAAAGCACAGCAGAGTAATTTTCATGACTGGTTTCTGTTATCTCCTAACCACCTTCCACCCTGAAGAGCAGCAGTGCTCCCAGCCCCTTGTAACGCATAAAAAGGAGCCTCCAAACCCACAGAGGGATACTTCCCTGGGAGGGGCAGACACTGCTCAAGTTACAAAAAGACCACATCTTTTAACAAGAAGCCACTGAGATAAAGGGAAGTTTTAGATGAAAAAGGACAACTGTTTCCTGTTTATTTCTGTCTTTAAAGCAATGTTTTCATTCTTTCCTGCAACTTTAGATTCTTCTCCTTGGTGTGCTTGGGAAGTCCTTTTAAGACTTATTTGGGAAGGGTTAATCTTCACTTTTCTGAAACTAGGCTCTTGCAGGAGGTACAAAAAGAACATCTTTTAATGACTCAGTGGCATCTGCAGTTTCAGCTAAGAGGCCCAAGTACCTCCAGAGATTGGTGAGGAACATCTCGCACACATCAATGGATTTACAGATCAGATTGAGAACAGAAAGGATGCCGTAAACTGGCACTAACTCCAGGGAAGAAGTCAGTGGGCAGACAGCAGATCTATGCACTAGACAGTATTACATCTAGGGAGACAAAGAAAACTTCAATCAGCAAATTAATAGCACTGTGTCAAGGCTCAATTTTTTTATATATATATTTGTTAGAGCAAAACTACCCTTTAGCACATTGAATAGCCAATAACACTTACTATTGAAGTGTGTTGTATTTTCTTAGTAACTATAGGTGGCTGGAGTGGGAAACAAAAAGCTCTGAGCACTGAAGTAAGGAACAGAGAGATAAGAATAATAGAAAGAAAAAAGATCTCCTTGATACAAAGGAGTGAAAAGAATATACTCTGTCTGAGAAATATTATTGTACTCCAAATATAACATTAAGACACCAGACATTGCAAAGTTACAAATTTATTTGTTTTGAAATAAATACAAATACTTCATTAAGAAACTTTTCTTGATAGACTTTACACAATAGCTTTATTCTTTCTGGAAATTGTCTGTTCTTCCAACAAACTGTTATGGATATTCTACACAAGAGCTGCAGTTAGTCAATATAAAGTAACCTAGATGGTGTTCTTCTGAACAAGCAATCCCAAAGTATTAACATTTGCTATTTAACTGCTCAGCATTTGAGTTTTCTTGTTTGTGTGAGGACTGCAATACAGCAGGTATGCACTGGAGCTTGGGAAATCCTGTCCCACTACCTACGGAAGGACAAACTTAAGAACATCCAATTGAAAAATCTGACTGGCAGAAAGATATCAAGCCACTAGTATCAAAGAAAGTAACCTAAGGTTTCAGGAGGCTACATAAAGATGCAGAACCAGCAGATCATTACATTTATGCATTAAACACTGTATTTCACAGATACAGTGTTGCCACTCCACTGCTTTGTGGAATACACTTCTCAGCACCAGTGAGATCTCATCAGAGTTTCAAATCTCATAATTAGTGGCAGTTGAAAGTACAGTATCTAATTACATGCCATCCCACAGTTATTCATCTCTCCTGACAAAGAACAGCTGGATCTGTCTTTGCTTACACAATTCCAAATTTATCACAATTGTGCTGGACACAAAACCTTGAGCTGCAAAGATAAGAAGCTGCCTGAAGGAAAAATCAAGCTGTTTCTGCTTTGCTGGCATGTACAGCTACCCTACTTGTTACAGCTACACCAACTTCTGCAGTATGGTGAACCCTTTGGCCCAAGATCCCAAACAGGAAACACTACCTTGCTTATTAAATTTAAA
This sequence comes from Todiramphus chloris collaris, assembly GCA_025345505.1. Lineage (NCBI taxonomy): Eukaryota > Metazoa > Chordata > Aves > Coraciiformes > Alcedinidae > Todiramphus > Todiramphus chloris. The sequence goes on from JANVCC010000209.1 coordinate 1,469,154, forward strand.
TCCTGTCTTCATTTGGCTAAGCAGGTTTTAGGGTCTAGGAGGGGGGAAGAAAAGGAAGACTGGAACTAAATCTCAAAAGTGTAATAAAAAAGCTTAAAGATTTAGTTCGTCTCAAAGTCACATTAAAACCGCCTATTTTAGTATTATATTATTGTACATAGGAAAACAGGCTTGAATACTAATGAATTAGAAGGCCTATAAATGCACGATACATTAACTTCTCTATCATTTGAAGTCAAGCTATATACAATGAATTCAACTCCAGCTTCAACATGAGGCCATAACACATTTGTTTCCGTTCCTTTTTTTAAAAGTCATCCATAATAGTGATATTTTTTCTCCCCCTCTTTGAACCTCATTTCAAATTGTGCCAGTTTACTTCAAGAGAATAAGAGATAAAGGGGCATAACAGCTTTGATTTTTAAAAAAAGAATATTAAGCAAGCCCGGTTTGACTCTGAAGTGCTGAAACCACATCAGCTTTTGGCAAGTATCCTTTAGAATTTGGCATCCATTGAAGGAGGGCACAATAGCAGCAACTGTCTGAGTTACAAGAATAACGATAGAGCAAATGAGATGCTTCTTTTCTTTGGTCCCCGTCAGACCCTGGTGAACAGAGTTCATCCTACACAATAGCTTGAGATTAATACCAGTTATGTTTTTGTAATACAGGGGGCATCCATTACTTTTTCACACTGTGACCAGTTTAAACCTCCCACAGCCATCTAACAGGACACTTCCATGGACTTGGGGCTTGATTGTTCAGCGTTGCTTGCCGAGTTCGGTGTCAGCTCGATGCGCGTGTCTGTGTGGGAGCGGTTCCTGGCACCGTCCCCAGTGTGGGATCGGCTCCTCGTTCCCTCCCCAGTGTGAGACCGGCTCCTTGTGCCTTCCCCAGTGTGAGACCGGCTCCTCTGTCCTTCCAAAGAGGTTACACTGGAGCCAGAAGCCGTGCGGGACCTCATCAGCCTGGTCATGCTAGCAGAGGGGACTGGAAGAAGAATCTTTCATTAATGTCTTGCTTCACAGGCTTGCAAGGAAGCCCTTGCTTTCCTCTCCAAACCTAACCACCCTTGGAGAAGCCTTCAAGGCTTGAATGTACACATTTTGTGGCAGCTTTATGTGCCAAAGGACCACTGCTCCAGGCATACAGTTAAGCAGCCCAACAGACTAAGGCAGAATTGTTGGCCAGGGCTGAGTGTTTCAAGACAGAGCTCTAAGGTGTGTTGCTGTGGATGCAACAATCCAGAGGAAAACTAAAGAGACTCAGATGTCCCATTACTCCCTTTGCTGGCAGCACAGGTTAGCAGTATAACTACACAAGAGCAGTTGTCAGAAGCACATACATGCAGGGTGATAGCTACAAATCAAGTAAGTCCCTGAACTAGGTTTTAAATGTTGTGTGCAGTATGACTCATGATGCAACGAGGAGACACTATTACAAATATCCACCTTAAAAATATGAAGATAAAGTAAAGCAAGTGTTTGTGGGTATAAGCCATCTACAAGTTTCTCTATTATTTAGTAACATAATTTGGTCTGAAAACCCTTTGCCCAGACAGCACAGGTGGTTTTTTTTCCCCATTGTAAATGCATACCCATCAGGGAAAAGATCACATATATGGGATCAGAAGACACTCTGGGTGCTTAAGATGCCCAACAAACTTTGGTAGCCAGGTGAACCATTCCATAAAACCAATACTTACTGTATCCCATTCCCTGAACAAAGTATTTGAAAGCTTCTGCAAGCTTGGCAGGCTGCAAAAGGAAGAGAGTATTGTTGTATGCAGTGCTCAGCAAGTTAGTTACATTACAATGTTATAGATATCACAGATGCCCTATCATCTTAAATATTCTGAGTTCTACTGTATGTCTGAAAATTTCATCCACATGAGAGAATTCCATCATTCCCCTCCCTAGTCTGTTCCCCTGCCCCATTATTTACCAAATGGGCACATGCATTTGAGAATGAGATTTCCAGAGCAGTGACTAAGTGATCTAAGCTTGGCCCAAACTTTACTCATGAAGTTACTAAGGCAGGTGAGCCAAAGCAAAACAACCAGCCTCACAAAATACACAAGGCAGCTCACACAGGGTCAGTAATTGAGTAATTTCTAATGAGCAGAGAAATTCAGCTGGTCAGAGCTGAGAGTTATGTTTATAGGGGAAAAATGTTCAGCGGGAATATGCAAGTACAACTGCCTTGCACCCTTGCAATGAGGCACTCACTGTTTTCCTTTGCTGCTGACATAGCTGCCAAATAAGCCTCACAATCTCTATTATTGCACATGCCAACACTGCCTGTATTTTTTGTACAATTCTGCCTGAATCGGTGCAAAGAATGGACTCTGTATAACAGAACCAATGCAAATAATGTGATTTTAAAAAAAGCCTTTCCCCCCCCTCCCACTGTTAAAACTCATGAGAAGAGGGACTTTTCAGCTGCAGGTCATTGCAAACTCTGTTTAGATGTTAGATCCCATTCTAAAGCTGATTCATAGGTCAGCTCTTTTAGTGAAGCACCACTAGAACACAGGTAAATTTTAACTTTCCCAGACAGATTTTATTAGCAGCCTTGGAATTTATGCCTAAGTGTATTTCAGAAACTCCGGTTCATTCTCAGCACACATAAGAACATGGCATTGTTATTTCCTGCCTCCCACTTTCCTGATCTATACTATAAATAGTACAAGTAAGAATATGTTTTTAAAACACTGGCGCACAAGCATTAAACCATGTTATCTTAGTAGGCAGGCATAAAATAATACCTCTGCATTCCCATCTCAGACCTTTACTTGGTTAAGACTTAATTAGTGGAAATAATATCCCCTCCCAATCTTAATTTTGCGCTTCATTGCTCTTTAAAGAAAAAAGAAAGCTCAGATGACCAACTGACATCATTATTCGTGAAATCATAACCATCCTTTTGGCTGACATTTGGGAACAGCAAGTACCCTACAGGAAAACACCCATTTGTTGCAGTCTGACACACTGCAGAACAGGATTACTAGGATTTCCGTCAGCCAAATCCTACCTGGGAAACTTGAGGGAGCCCACCGCAGTCAGCCATCTGAAACAAGGATGAGAACAGCCAGTTAGCATAATGCCAGAGGAAATCATTTATGCTCAGGATATATTGAAATGACCTTTTCAGCTATCTGGCAGAAAAATATTTCCTTTTGTTGTGCGAGTAACATACATGTAGATGAACGCACCAAAGTAAGCAGTTAAACATTTATAAAAGCTACAACTGCACACTAAAGCGTCTTGACCCTCGGGCAAAGCACTGGCTGTAGCTACAAATAGATGTTTTTTCCTAGGCAGTGATTACCAGTTTCATGGTAACTAGCCTATTGGTCCTGGTTACAAGTTCAGCTCTGAATTACAATAACATGACTCCGTATTGACCTGACAAACAACAGAGAATTGAACAAACACCTAAACCTCAGAGGTGAGAGGGAAAAATGATTTGCTTAGATTGCGGATGGCAAGCATCAGCCTGACTTGCCAAAGGAAGCAGTGAAAGCCAAATTAGAAAAGCTATCTTGAGTGCATGCAATATTTTTGGAGCATTTCATTTTTCCTGCCGCTCCACCCCTCAAAGCCAACCCAACAAAAACAGTCCTTTTCCAAGGAACACCACAAGCTGAAAACAGTTGAATTGTAAATTACAGGAAACCCCAAATCCTATCTAGGATTAGTTAGCAGCAAAACAGGCCTGTAGCAGGATCTGGCATCAGCCACATCCCTGGACTGAGCAAAGCCTTGCCATTGACAGAGCATCTAAGATAGTGTCAGATTTTTTTTCTTAGGGTCAGTCTGCCATGTCCACATGGTAGGTCAGCAGTGTGGCTCCTCAAAGTTAGGAGGAAAAAGCATTTAAAAGAAGAAAAAGTAAATCACTGTTTATTATAATTTTCACTGAACAGTCCAATAAAGAAAGATGCAGTAAAAGTTCCCAGCAGAAGCATGGCTGAGCTGTTTTACATTTGCATGCTATTACAACTCATTCCATTTTACTTAATCACTAATGAGGTGAAGATTGCACCCATACTGCAAATGCCAAGTATCAGCCAAAGTCTTTGCACGATGTTTTGCTGTTTAGAAGTGCATTTTATCAACTTTTTGGAAAATAAGAGAGTCATTTCCAACAGTAAGATGTCCTGAACTGTGCCATCATAAAGGGCAGGATTTATAAAAACAGGGCTGATAGATGAGCTGTCTGTTCATCCAGCACTACTGCTGAGGGAAAGGCAAGCACAGCGATGGAATGAGTTGGTTTGCATTTCCACTCTGCTGATGGCTTTTTTCAAACCTTTTAAAATACTTTCAGATCAACATTGCCAGCTCTAGTCAAATTCATTATGGGTATGTCAAATACTGAGCATTTCAAGTCTCACCCCTAGCATTTTAAAATGGAGGAGATGAGAAATTCCCTGTTGTTAACTTTGACAAGAAGCCCCTACTCTCATTTATCCCACTAAAATACTCATATCCTGAAGGAACTGCCTTTCCACATCAGAATTGGATTCTCTCCCTGTTATCTGTACTGCAGCACATGGCTCTGGTTCCGCTTTTTTAGTTAATCCAGCTGATTTTAAATGAGGGGAATGTTTGTTTAAAAAACCAGCTTTTGTTATTACCTTCAGAAGTGTGGTCCTCGTTGGGTCCAACTTCGAGTTGCACTCAACCTATATTACAGAACAACAGGGTAAAGCATTATACACAAGATTTTAATTATGAACTGCTGGATAAAAACAGATTAAGTATCTTGTTTTCTGACTTAATACAGACTAAACTGAGTATCTTAGGCTTCTGTATAAAAACTCCATGTATACATATCTAAGTCTTTAAACCCAAGTAGCTCAGTTCATATTTTTAACTGTATTCTTTTCCGTGTACAAACAAACCCATTCGTTAGGAGTTGGGAGATTTTTTTTTCAACTGTTTCTGGGACTCCAGTGGCAACAACTGTTGTTTATCTTGTGATTCGGGGCTATCTGGTAACGTCCCAAGTGGTGAGAAGCCATATGGCCAAAGGCCAGCAGACTGGGCATGCCCGTTAAGGCACAACATTTGAAGTCATCCAGTCATCTGGGGCGAGTTATAACAGTCAAAAAGAAGCTCTTCGCTTCCATAGTGACCCCAGGCACAGCTCCAACACCACAGAACAAGTTAAAATACCAGCAACAGATTCCTCTCTAAAGGAAAATATTTGCGGTTCACTGGAACTGCTGTGGCGATTGTTCCCAACGCAGTAGCTATTAAATAATGGTGCACAGACAGAGGGGACAAACAGCAAGGAATTAATGGCAGCTCTCCCGTGGTCTGAAAGAGGAGAGCCAGCTGGGCTAGATCGATAGCCAGCGAGGTTGCTGCACAGGCATGAGCTCTGCTGGCCTCGTGCAGCTTCTTGGCTCGCCTGCCCTATAACACAGCAAAGATGGGTTGATAGATGTACACACCACAGCATCCACTGCCGGGGAGCTGTCGCCAACCACCAGGAGGACAGGGCATCTGCAAGACAGCACAAAGAAACCATATTATCTCTGTGACCCAGCCCAGACTTGCCTTAAGCTGCATTTTGTGTTGCTGGGAGGAAGAGACCAGTAAGTGTGTGAAAAATACCCGATTTGTATTCCAGACACCTTAAATACACATCATACCCACTGTATTAGCTGGAGATCTACTGACATGCCCTGACACCTTGCCTCAGAACCTGTCCTTTTCCCCCCCATGTCATAGCAATTAGCACTTTCACAGAATCACAGAATTACTGAGGCTGGAAAAGCCCTCTCAGATCAACAAGTCCAGCCTATTACCCATCACCACCACATTGGCTAGACCATGGCACTAAGTGCCACATCCAGTCTTTCCTTAAGCACTTCCAGGGACAGTAACTCTACCACTTCCCTCGGCAGTTCATGCCAATGTCTGACCACCCTCTCTTCATAATACTTAACAGTATCCTCCCCTGGTGCAGCTTCAGGCCATGCCCTCTCATCCTGTCACTAAGCACCTGGGTGAAGAGCCCGACCCCCACCTGACTACAACCTCCCTTCAGGTAGCTGTAGAGAGCACTTTCCAGCACTATTATTCCTTGTTTTGTTAGGAACTGAATGCAGAAATCAACATCAAAGTCACACCCCAATCTCAGCTCCAACTTTTAGACCTGTCATCCAATTTCAAACAAATTGGCAGAGGAGCAGTCTCAAAGTCTCCTGTATATAAACATCAGCAGCTGAGCAGAGGAGGACTTGACATCTGTTATGTTGCACAAGTTGCAGCATAGTGAAAAGCTATTAGCAGAAGCTCTGGCAGATAGCCATTCTCATACTTGCTCCAAGTTCCTGAAAGTTTGGGCTTTGTTGTTTTGGTTTGTTTTTGAGGGGTGCTGGCTTTTGGTTTTGGGGGTTTTTTTTTTGGCTTGTGTTTTTTAATTGGTTTTGTTCATACACTTAGTCATATAAGCACAGCTTAAGTCATTCAGAGCTATATTTTCCATTAACTAGGACGTATTTCCAGGTGAAGTTAACTACACCTACTTTTCAAGTATTACTCTGTATGACCAAGTTTGGAGATACACAGTGACAGGAACTACTTAGCTTTTCATTTCAGCCAATATGACTCAGAAGTTTGAAGAAGGGAAGTCTTCCTAATGGTGCTCCCTGACTTACAGTAACCTCTTATCTCCTACATGAAGTTACAAGATCCATTACTAGCACAGAAGCACATTCAGCTACAGCTCTGCAATGCAACAAGCCTACTGATCACACCTCTTGGCCCATACCACATGCAGGTGAACTGGTGGGAAATGTACTTACTGAAGGGTAATAACATTTATTCCAGGAACAGGACGCTCAATCTCTAGGTCTCGCCGACTAAAAAAAGATGGAGAGGATAAAAGCTCTTGGTACACTGAAATTTTACAGATAATTCTGTATCCTTCTAGTTCAGAAAAAGCACAGATACATATGTTAATTTAGTCTGATACATTTTGTAGCCTCCACAACCAATGGAGAACCACACTTAAACTGAAGTATCAATGTCTTAATTCAGTCCCAGTGTACTATCTTTCTCCCCACAAATGCATAAGGTCCTTCTCCCATAAGCAAACCACTGGAGATCCCTAAAGCCCCTGTCAAGCAGAACTTTATACTGGGGGAATACAAGTAACTCCACCACACAAGTAATACTGCCTCTAAGAGCTGGACATCCTCTTAAAACAGTTTCTAGTTAGAAATCAGGTAAATGTATTTACCTGTTGTAAGAGTTGACAAAGAGATGAAGGTTGGTTTGATTCATATCATTAATAATATGCTGACGGTAAGTATGGATCAGGTCATGGTTGCTGTGAATCTCTTCCTACAATGGAGACAGAATTGTTCAGAATAGGGGCTATTTTCTCAAAGGATCTGAAGACATAGCACAGCAGTCATGTGTCAGACTTGTGTCTACACCACAGGAGTGTACCTTTAGGGAAGGGACAACTTATAGCACCAAGTGGTGTCACCCAGGATTAAAATTAGCCTCTGATTGCAATACCACAATTTTTGCTTAAAACTTCAGTATGTTTTAATGTCAAGATCTTATGATTGCAGAACATGTAGTTATAGTGCAGATGGTTACAGCCAGAAAAGTGTGACATTGTGGGGGGAAGGATGCAGGATAAAAGCCTGCTTAATGTTTCCAGGGTAAAGCATATGATGAAAGCTTACAAATATATGTAATGTGGAAATCAGTTTCACAATAGTAAATAACTAAGCTTCAAGGACTTCAATCACTAACATTTTCTAAGAGTTTGGTTCTAGAGCCTTTATAGATTAGTTCCTTGTTCTGCTGGAATGGAGTTTTCCATAGCATTTACTAACAGTTTCTAGCACAGCAAAGTAGAAAACAGTATAGCACTTTCCATTAAAGTAGGCTTGCACTGAGGACCACCATTAGTACTAACAACCAGCATTTACCAGAGTTACAAGTATATTATGGTATTAAAAAAAAATCTGTGGGGTAGTTCTGCCCAGAACATGAGCACATACAATACTTATGTTAAAGTGTTGGTTGTCTAAAACAGGGAACAGCCCCTACTAGAGCTGTCATGAATGAGATGCACTTGAGTTGTTGGGATACAGCAAGTCTCGTGGCTGCTTACCACTGCCAAAATACTGGGAACACAAGTGTGAATCTTATCTCATAGTTTAACGTTGTACTTAGTGTAAGTGAAGGCTTCTCCCCTCTTTTCAGGCCCACAAGGTAAATAGATACGACTAAATATATCAGAGGAATCTGTTCAGTATCCTTACCTTCCCAAAAAGATGTGAGATGACCATGTCTGGTAAAGCATTTGTCCAACCTGAAATCTGAACACCAAGATTATATAAGTATCTGATATTAAAACAATCCTTGATCGATTAAAACCTTTCAATTACCTATAAGTAGACCAATGGATTATTCTCTGCTGTCCTTATATGTACAATATCCTCCACTGCTACTTTTTTCCCCCCTCAATTTAACTAAAACACCATTAGGAGTTGGTTGTTTGAGTCACCCACAATGTGTCTTTACTGATACAGTTATATAGGGAACACACTACTAGTGGCATAGGTATATATGGAATCATTCCCTGCAAGAACACCAACCAAATCAGCCAGATGGTTTTCAGTTAACCTTACTGTCCAATTAATCCCTAAAAACCCACACTGACAATACCTTGGAGCTGGTACCTAAATCTCATGTTCCAGTGCACATGCTCTTGCTTTGGAAGGACAGAAGGATATGGGGCAACCGCTGTACTCCTGAGGTCAGCAGTATTTAAGAAAGGTGGAAGGTAGAGGTATGGGTATGGAAGAATTTGATAACATTGAGACATTGGGTGAGATAGTCAAAATGGGTCAACCAGTACATCTCAATGTTAAGTTACTAAATAGACTTCCAGATCAAACTTACAAACTAAACTAAAATTATATTTTTTAATAAGAGTAACTAAGCCTTGAAAGAATGTTACATCTTAGTTCTGGAAAGTTTCTTCTGGAATTATCGAGGTTGTATTTACATTTAATATCACCCTAGATACTTAAAATGGGTTGAGTCTACGTGTGGTTAAAAGATGACATCCATTTTTGTTTTTCTCAGAGCATTTGTAACAACTGCCATTCACTTAGACATGACACTGAATGAAACAAAGTGCCTTTCATCAGTTTACCCTGAAAAATGCTTTAACAGGTTAAATCTGAGTGACATGTACTGTAACTTATTTTTATATATTGGTTCCAGGAAGATTTTTCTGAAACCAGTTTGCAGTGCCTGCTTTCCCACGCTGCAATCTTTCTTACAACTACAAAAGAATACAGTTAGCAGGAGATCCTTTGTATGTGAAAATTTTCACTTGAAAGTCTGGTTGTATGGACAATCTGTCCACAGTTACTGTAGCTAATGCCCTTTTCTGAGTCTTTTTGGCATCTAAGACTCAGCTAGATGATTGAAACCTGGAAGATGTTGTTCTGAACATTTTTCTGTACTCTCGTCCACATTTTGGACTATGCTGGTAAACAAAGCCATGGACAAGAAAGAACTGAATGTTACAGTACACTTGACATTTACTTGAAAGAAAGCTGTTTCCAAAACTACCCTGTGTCCAGCTTAGACTAGGTTTTCCCCAGCAGTTACTAGTCCTTAAGAATTGTCCATGCCCAGTAGCTCCATTATACCATGGGTATCCATTTCGTCAAAGTGCTTATTTTTATCACTAGCCCTGCAGGAGGTACATTTGCAAATGGAAGAATAAGTGCCAAAGGAATTGAACTGGGATATTTTGTGTCTGCAGCCATGCCTTGACACACAAGCTTGCCGAGCTCCTCACGCTTGACAGACTCGCAGTACGATTCATTTTTTAACTTAAAAATGTTTACCTTAGTTGCTGCCCAGTCCATCCAACCTTCAGCACAAGGGTTTACATTAATGAGAACTAATCCCTCCACCATCTCTGGGTGGTTTAACTTCAGGGGGGAAAAAGAAAAAAAAGGTTAAGATTCATCACATACCCTTTGCAACTTGACAGTCAGCATAAAATTTAAATTGGCAAATTATCTCCTGGGGAGGGAGGCAGTAGGTCTAGTTTTATCTTGCACAAAACAAGCATATATGTATGGAAAAAAAAATTTCATTTAAGCTATTCCGCTGAGCAGCTGGAGAACATTAAGATTTAACTTCTTCTCCACCCTCAGTTTAAATAGAGAACTCCCATTAAAAAAACCTTCTGCAAATTAACTGGGTAGAACCCAGGCCTTAAAATGGAAAATCTAGGTCTTCTGGATTAGCTATCCCGCAGATTGTGGTATTTCACTTAAAAGCTTAACTGCTTACTTAAACGGGCACGGCAGAGCAGGAATTCTCTGCACGTGCTACAGAGGCAACAACACGTCAGGGAAAAATCATGTCGAAAGCTTTAGGGAAGCTTCACAAAAACTTACAGCAAATCTGGTTAGGATGTAGGCGCCAGCTCCAGTTCCCATTCCTATAACTGTCTTCAGCCTGCACAGCAATAAAACGGAAGAGACAAGTGAGTAAGCACCAAAAATGAACTAATCCGCCTCAGCAGCCTTCCTCTTTCACAGGCTGACGTGTATCTATAGAAGGGTGGGTTGCAGCTTGGGCAAACCCTGGACCGTCAGCGATGCCACCAGCCCCAGGGCAGCAGACGGCTTGGTTTGGGGATATTTGCAGGACACTGGTCCTCATGCATTGCTGGGAAGCACCAATTCTCATTTGTCTTTAAGTAAATATACCGAGCAACCACAGCATTGTTCTAATCCTGGAATGAAATTGTTAGTCTCTTCCAGAACAACTCAGAAGATAGACCTGAAATCTTCAGCCTCAACACTAAGCTCCACCCTCCTTCAGATCCCCCTACCCTCCCCCAGTACAGCGATCCAACTGGAACGCTGATTCCTCTTAACAGGGGACTGGCAGGGAAACCTCTCATGCTATCCAGCCACTGGGGTGATAAAGTTTAAACTTCATAACCAAACAGGGCAGAGACAAATCAAATATTTGCATTAACTGAAACTGGTTTTAAAGCATCACCTTCAAGGTCTTAAAAAATACACAGAAGGAAAGAGTAGACAAAACCACTCAAAAAAACAGGTTATACCATGGTCTTTGGAAAATACCTGAGGATAGTTTTCATTCCCATTAGCAATTTTAAATCAAGGCTTTATAAGTACACTCCAGTTTAACTGATTTTTCAAGGTACTGACATTATGTTAGCATTTTTTTCAGAGCAAAGTAGAATTGGCAAACACAAGGTTGCCTTATGTTAGGTGTTTCAAAAAGTACATCTCTTAAGAAGGCAGCAAGGTAAACTGGTACTCTAACAGCTGTTTAGAACTGAACAATGTCTAAATTGGGGTGCTGGTCTGACACTAAAACCCCCACCAGCAGTCCAGCCTGTCTGTTCTCCAAGCCTGCCTAACCCTGAATGCCAGGGTTTCTCTGCTTGGTCCAAAAATCCCTTGAAGGTGCCTACCTGCACTCTTCATTGTGTGCCAGGAGCACCAGCTCCAGAAGAAGCACCTTTCCCTTTCTCAACTACAGCTTCTGCTAAAGCTAAGCTTTAGGGAGGACAGACACCTAAACTTGTCGCAGGTAGAGAACAGAGGAACAATGCCACCAGGTCCTTCAACATTGTCAGCCTGGCACCTGTACTCGGTAGCAGAAGAGGCTTAAGCAGGTGGGACTGATCCCCTAACTTGAGACACAAAAGAGCAAGTGCCTTCAGATGTGAATACATTTTTTTTTTCTAACCACACAGGAAAACACAGGTTGTTACAGTGGGAAGAACAGATTGTCTGTGCCCTGCCCCTTTAAGGGTGACACACAGAAAATACTGGAGGAAGCCCCTAAATTAGGCACATGGGATTTCACTCAAAGTTGCTTCCTGCTTAAAAATAAACAGACATTTGAAAAAAGGCCAACAAATAAGCTCTTTTAGAAATAAAGGCAAAAAGTGATCCATCTGTAACAGGGGAATTAAAAAGCAACCACAACCATAATTCCAGCAAAGAAAATGCCAGGTAGCCAGGCTGAAGCTTCAGGGGCATCAAAGGTATTCACCTGCTCCTTGGGTGTGCCATGTAGACAGAAGAATGAGGAAACTTAAGTAAATAATTCTGCACTCACCCAAACTGTTTAAGGATTCCAGGAAGCATCTCAGCCAGCTGATCCATGGAGGGATACACGTACCTACAACAATAAATACGTGTTTGTGGAGTTCCTACACAACTTTCAGTAGAGTAAGCTGCAATAGAGACAGCGTTCACTGTAAATTTAATACCAAATGTGCTCGTTACAAGATCATTGACAGTATGAGCTGAATTTAAAGCAGAAGCAAGCACAAGCAATTTAGCAGAAACATGAGCAGAATCTATAGGGTACTTAATGTGACTTAGAAGATGACAGATGTCTAATGTGGCTGGGAGCAAAAACAGACCATAAAGGATCTCCTCCAGGAAAAGTTAACAATTAAGACTTGGGAAACAGTTTTAACTTGAGAGATGAGTTTCCAACCACATTCACCACATCTGTACTTCAGGTCCAGCACAAAAAAGTTCCCTGTGTTGCAGGACCACAGACTACAGCAATGAGATGTAGATTATTGGCAAATAATTTCCAAGCATTTTATCAGGGGCTCACAAGTTTCCACAGATATAAAATAATAGCTTTCTCTTAATATTGATGAGGAACAATTAAGACATAGTAAGGGCTACGAAATCGAGGAAGTTCAGTATAAACAACTTTCAGTTAATGCTCCTGGTCTTCTGAAGAGACTAGGAAAAAATTTTGAGGGAAGGAAATTCTGAACAAAATCTCAGCTGAGTAGCACATGGAAAGAGAAAACCACCTTACGTAGATGGAGAATGTCTGCCTAAAATGTATCCAAATCTGTTTCCCTAGACTTCATGATTCTCTAGTTTAGTCCCCAAAATAAAACCAGCCAACAAAACAAACAATCAAAAAAACCAAAACAAACAAAAACAAAAAACCAAAACAAAAACAAAAAAAACACAAACCGTGCAGAAAAACTTGGTTATTTTCTTAGACTTTCTTGTTGGGAAACTAAGCCTTGTCATGACAAAAGCTAGCGTCACCACAACATCTGTTAACCTGAATAAGCTGGTCTCCCAGCTGGAGAGCTGGGAGAAATAATACACCTTGTGCCTTCCTCATGTTATGAAGCAGTGTTCTTTACTAGCACAGACCATGATGGCTGCCCCGTGCATCTGAAAACTCAGAAACATTAAAGCTTAGAAAAAAATCTTAAAAATTAAGACACTTAAAAGCTCGTGATTCAAACAGATACAAAGTGGGGGTAACTGAAATAGCTTTGCAGAATGTTCTGGTAGACAACTGGGACATCGCAGCTAACAGAATCTGGCCTATCATGACCTCCCTAGCATCAGACCAGCTTAAAAATTAAGAAGGAAAATAGACTGGCTCATGCAGTAAGGGTACATATAAGCTCCTTAATACCTAGGAACAACTGTTCCTTACTTTGTACCATCCCCTTGGCATGTGGGCTCCTCCCTTCCTCAACCAAGCCGATTCCTATGCAAGGGACATCTTAAGGCAAACCTGTCTCATTTGAACTAAACGGGGCAAGGATTTTGGCAAAGAGTGCTCACAGCACACAGTGTTTCCAGGAGTTACAGCATCATACATAATACATGGTCAGGAGTACGCAGCTATCTATGATGTTCTGTGTAAGTACACCACTTTGTTACTGCCCAACAACTTACATTTTCTAGGTATCAGGTTTACTTAGCATCTATCATGCTGCTATTTTATAAAAAACATGGATTTAGGAGGAACATTATATAGTGGTTAATGTCTATCTTAATTGTTTATAGAAACAATTTAGTTTTGTATTTGTATTCAGGATGTTATTACAAAGCAAGGTAATTCAATACTTAAATTGACAGATGTAGACATCTGCCAAAGAACCGCTTTGCAAGCAGTGTAGTTATCAGACATAAACCACAGAATTACAGCCCCAAAATCTACTGTGAACCGGCACAACACAGTTGAGCTCCCAGAGCTCCCGTACCTTAGAAACGGAATGTCAGGATTTAAGTTCAAAAGCCAACTACTGTGTTTGATGCAAGTACTTCAATTAAACTGCAGATCAAGGCTCTTTTTCCAGAAAAAGCATGGGCTGTTTCCCTGACAACTCACCCAGTCTGAAAAGACGGTGCTCCATCCTGCTGACCGGGTGCATCCACATGGCAGACTGCAAAGTGCTGGGTGATTTCCTGCATATCCTCAAAGTTGAACAGAGGATTGAAGCAAGTTTTATCTTGAGAAGGAAAAGAAAATACAGAATAATTACGCTGAGGCAAAATAGTAAGTTTGTAGCTAGAATAGAATCATCTATTAACCTGTCTAGTGGGCTAATGAAAAGCTGGTTCAATCAGGAGAGCTATGTTATAGCCTGAGAAAAGTGACAGTTCTTTATTCCTAAGGAGAAAAGACCTGTAAAGCCTGCTACAAAGCAACCTGTGCCAACTTGCCTTGAATCCTTGAAGCAAAAACCATGAACAACTCCTTCCTCATGGCTAGCTAAGACTTATCCATGTTATTTTGGTACATGCCAGAAATATTTTCTTGGTACACCAAAATCTCAAAAATTATTCTTTCTGCAAAGTTAACACACTAATATAATGCAGTCAGGAACAGTCATTCCAGGTTTTGGCTTACATGAAATTGTCCATTTACTTGTCCAGTCAATTTTCTTTGGACTGTGTCAAAACAGATGGAGGAAAAAGTATCCAAGGCTGAGATTGTGACTTGTGCTTTTGCCCAAATATTACAAGATAAACATTACATGAGCGGCTGCTGCAGGCAGCTCAAGACAAAAGCTTATTTCTGGCATACTCAATGCTTTAGGCTCCCAACTTTGAGGTGATTTGATTTCTGAATTTTAAGCAATATTAGTGTGAGTAGAGGGTTAGCATATTTTCTTCCTGGAGCAGAAAGCATGAATACTGTAGCATAAATTTTGACCTAGAAAACGGTTCCATATTCTGTGTGTGTTTCTGAATGTCCTCACACTACAACATATGAGCAATATTATTGAAGAATATAAAACATTTTTAGCTAAAGTTAGCTTTAGGAAAATATGCAAGTTTGGGAAAAGGTTCCTCCCCTTTCAAAGGGCAAGAAAGTTTTAATTGCCATAAAGATCGACCTTGTAAATCTACAAAGAAAAAAAACTCTTATTCAAAGATGGTATTCAGATTAAGCTCTGCCCTGATCTGCTGAAAATCCAAAATAAAGTAAGACAGTTCCACAAAAGACGACTTTTTTCCTGTAAGTAACATCCACCCCCCAGCAACAGCCAGACTTTAGATATCTGCAGGTGTTATTAAATGTAAATATTGATACATGATTAAGAGCCAAAAAATTGTGTGAAGCAAACAGTATATATGAAAAGAATAAATTAAAGCAGATCTGGATATGAGGTCATTATATTCTTGGATATGACAGGTAAGGTAAGAGGCCCTTATCAAAGTTATTTTCTTAACACTGGTCTAAGGACTCAATGTCAGCACTCATTTTGACATCCTGATTTCACATGTAAGTTATATAAATCCACAGCAGCAGACAGGAGCCTGTTTTTAATTCTGCTGGCAATATACCCTCAGCCATCCCCTACAGATGTTTTTACAGCATTTATACATCACTATGAGCTACCAGAGATCTTTTTCTCCTTTAAATAAAACATTCCAATTATTTATTTTGCAAGGATAAAAAAAATTCTGAGAATTAAACTTGCTGTAAGAGAAGAATTAGGTACCATCTAAAAAGTCTCAACAGACAAACAAGCAAGGACCTGGAAAGGGTTTCCTATGCCACTTCCACATGTTGGTGGTAAGGAAACAGAGCATACCTGTGCTACCAAATAAAAGAAGTCTACTTACGATTCAGCCCAATGTCATGGTAGGTAAGGATAGCTGGCCGGTTCCCTCTGGGAGTCCCACACATGGTGACATGGACCGAGCCATGCACAGTCTCCACATCTTGCTCCTGGCAAAGAACAGGAGGCGTCTGTTAGTGGATTGTTCAAGTGCTTCAGTGAACAACTGCTGCAGCAGACCTTGGTGTGACCATGAGCACAGGTCCTACCCCACCCCAGGGTCTGCCTGCAGCCCTGGGGGTCTCCGCAACTGCTGTGCTAACACACCCCATTCTCCCCCCAGGGTGCAGGCTTTCTGTTAATGCTTTACATTTGTCCGTCACCTACTCGAGTCCACAGACAGCTACAGCAGCACTTAAGCTGCTATCTCTAACCAGATGCTGAGGGAATAGTTAAATAGTTTTTAACCTCATTAAAAGGCAGTGTAAGGAAAAAAAAAAAGCACGCATGCAGCTCAGTACAATGACACCTAAAACAACAGCTTACAGCTATGACTGTCAACATTTCCAAAGTTGCAAGTTGCCAAGATAAAATACTTCTGTTTTCTAGGAAAAGGACTTTAATTCAGCAAATAACTACTATTCTTCAAAGCAAGAAGTACTAAGTAGATTGTATTTGCATAAAGACTTCTCGCACTATGGGGTCTTGGAATTATAGCAGCTTTCTCCAATAAACACGATAGCCACATGTGTTAGCTTTATGGCTTGCTATGTGTAGACCCGAGCATAAACCCAACTGTCTAGAGTTTGCTATAGAGCAGCACCTCTACAACATTATGGTAATTACCAGAGAAACAATGTTATGAAGCATACTGCTATTATTTGGTGTAACAGGATTTAGTACTATTTAATGATCTTAAAGCTAAGGACACCTTTCTTATCAAATCAAGGTCTCTGAGTACTATCATTTCTTTATTGGATCTCTATGTAAGTTAGACTTGACTCGGTTTTCACTAACACCCACAACATGGAACTGTTTTTTGTATCTTTTGCACTTGAACTTCAGATGGATATAAACATTATTTTACGACCTTTATTATTTTACCAACGCCTATAAAGGGAATTGCAAAACAACAGTTATTTATGACACTTATTTACAGTACCATTGCACTCAGTCAAGGCAACATGTAGTTAGTAGCCAGTCTTTGCATCTGACCAGAATAATTTATTCACTGTACAGGACACAGATATCCATGTCCTTCAGTACAGAGCACTATCTGCTGCTGCAGGGTTTGCTTGACTTGCTCTGTGGAGTAACACCCAGAGACAAAGTCCAAGTTAAACACAAATCTATTAAAAATTACACTGCAGAAATCAGGAGCACACATCCTCTGCAGAAATCATTACAGAGCAAACCCCAAAATCTCTTCAGAGATCTCAGGTCGTAATTTGATCTAAATCTCACCTCCTTAATTGGATACATGGAATACACCTTAACATTTTGTTGAAAATACGGATGCTAGGCAACACTATTCCACATTTCACCTTTTTTTCTTGCAATTATACATTTACATCAGTTTAAAGTTACAATTACAGCAATGAATCAAGACTCCTCTCCCCCTCCTCATACACTGGGCAGGCTGAGCATCACGGCTATCTGAAACATACTCCACTGAAGCACTCGTTTGCAGCTTTTGTGTCTCCTTAGAGATCCATTCCTCTGCATACTCACTGCATTATTTAGCAGGTAAGCTGTATCTTCCACATCCAGCACCATCTTTAGGCAAAACAGGGTGATAAATCCAGCAAGTCAGACAGAGGACAGTATCTGGTTTCTACTTTGTCCAAGGAGGAAACTGGGTTATATAGACAAGCTGCTATCCTGCATAGGCTTATGACTCCCGTAATGCCCAGCTAGAAAAACCAAAACAGACTAATTCATGAGGATGTCATTCTTAAATAGGATTTAAGCTAGGTTTGACCAGAACTACTTACTCAGAGTTCAGACATCAAAGATGAACTAAGTCTCTAGCACACAATGTACAGAGTGCCAATTTCAACCCTGGGTATTAGTACAGTATTTCCTGTTGCTGTTTCCATCACATTTTGATAAGTTTAGTGTTTTGATCTCTCAAACGCTAGAACACCCCAAACTTATTCTAAATTAAATGAGAAGCAAGTTCTTTCCTAAAAGCCAGAATTAAAGTTTTCAGTAAGACACAAAAGACACTGAAAAATTAGTATGTTAGAAAGTCTGCACAAAAAAAAATGACTTTAAATGTGTGAAATCTACTATTTTCCAAAGTAGATTAGCAATGTGTAATCAATCTAAAGTATAGCTACATTAGTTATACTAATGTCCCTGTAAGTTTCATTTTTAGCAGAAAATAGGGTTTTGTAGGTCTATTAATTCTACAGTAGTATAGAAGAGATCTGCAGCAGCAATAGAGAAGTATTAATAATAATAGCAATTAATAACAGCAATTCATATTTTCTACTTTCTACCTTCTGTGCTTAGATGATTTTCAATACAAAGCATAAAAATTAATAGTTTGGCAACTTTTATACAATATTGCTTATCTTCATTACTGGTGTTGCACATCTGCTGATGTGGAATAAATAAATTTCCTCTTCCGATGGAGGCTAATAAGCATTTTGTATCATCAGATTTTTTATTGCTAGATCCTCCCAGTAACAGCACTGAAAATCTAGAATGTGCTTTCTGAGGAGGGACCACCTTTCAAGATTTGGGATCTTCCTCCTTTTTGCACGAAAGAAAAAAGCGTGTTAATGGTAAATGCAGCCAGACCCTTGAATCTGCACATCTCTATAACCTCCACAGCTAATTCTTCTAGAACTGGAAGCCTGAGTCTAGTTCAAACTCAGTGCCAACTAAAAATAGTTCAGAGATGACAGGTGACCACACTCCTAATTACTGGCATAAATCACAGTCAGTTTAACAATTGGTTTAATTCCTTATTATCTTCACAGTAAGACTCCCCTAATTCAAGAAGGTTGCGCTATTTTCCATTCCTGTGAATTCTTTAAGGAAAATACCCAAAAGGTTATTCAATTCAAACCACTGTCTTCGGTGACATCAAACCAACAACTTCACATCCCTATTGATCCTATTACAGATCAAGAGATTTGTCTACGTGATGTAGGGATGGATGTTTTCAAAATGCAGAGCACTGTAAACAGATGGCAGCACATCCCAATCAACATCAACGTTATAGTAAGAGGCTCTTCACCAACTGATTTGTATTAAAACTCTATCTTGGAAAAAAATCCAAGGTACACTAATCCGATAGAAGGATAAAGACAAACACACCATCTGTTCACATCTCTCACTTTAACAGAGGTGCAGTCTATTCTTTGTGCCCTAAAAAACACACACAAAATTACTTTTGATACACGCAATTTAAGAGATGCTGTCTTGGTTTGAAGGAGATCCTTTCTATAGTAGATTTTAGTCCTGGGTCAAGTGGCATCTTTTTGACATTTTGTCATGAGGTTAGAAAGGGGAGCCAATTTGTAAGTCAGCAACACAGGAGAGCTCATTTATTCCTTCCCCTCTCTGCCCTAGCTAAGGAAGACATGGATTGAGGACCATGTTTACAAATAATCTGTTTTCTGAAGTATGGGATATGCAGCCAAAATGCTGTAGATCTCTAAAAAGGAAATCACACACACCCATTGCAGATTTTGCCAAAAAAAAACATATTTTACATTTGAAGTAGAACACCACATTCCATTAAGATTATTTTAAAGCTTTCAAATATATTTAATCCTCAATTACCATCTCATGCTTTTATTTTCATTTACAATATTAAGCCTGTTAAACACACCTCCCTCTCTTGCCTCAGTACTGAGGGAAGCACTTCAGAGCTTTAAAAAAGAATTTTTAAATTGCTAGGAGACAATATATTTTAAGTTCATATTGCTTAAGAAATTTAACACACTAATAACTGCATATGCTATTTTTTCCCCTTCTTTTTTCACTATCTTGAAGATCAAAAATATTTGAGCTTTTAATGTGGTAATGCAATGTTGGCTTTCA
>JANVCC010000209.1:1489521-1550736 GCA_025345505.1 Todiramphus chloris collaris
ACCCCAGTTTTTTCTACATGAATAAGTTATTTCAATTAATTTTGTATTTTTCTAAGACTCCACTGCTCACCTTCCCAGGTAATTTTCTTTTTAGTTTCTTTCTTTCTCCCTTCACAGGCAGGAGGCAGAAGCAGAAATGTCTCCTGCATGCCAGTGGTGAATGAATTGCAAGGTACAGACTCATCTAAACCTACAGCTGCTGCACAGCTCAGCAAGTTTTGCTTGGTTCTTGAGAAAGCAGACTCCTGAGGGACTGCTTACCTCTGAAACAAAATACTAAGAATTATATACAGTGGCAAGGATCCGGTTCTCCATCGGCTCCAATGCTACCAAGCTAGGGAATTGGCAAATACATCAAAACTCAAAATACAATTAAGATGTGTTTGGCAGTAAGCCAACAGAAAGCAGCACAGGGCACACTGCCCTGCACTGGTTTGTAATTAATTGAGGTAAAACAGGTTTGCTCAGGAACATCCCCCTTCTTGGGAGGCAGGGGACCTTCATGTAAATTTTCAGGTGGGTGCCACAGACAGACAGATACTCATAATAGTGCTGCTGACTAGAGGTAGCTCAGAGACATCCATTCCTCCATCTCTTGTCTTGGCTGTTCCCTGGTAACTTCATGAAAGCTTTCCTCCAGAGGATAACCACAAATAGGTCTTGCAATGTGTGCTTTCAGAAGTGTGACACTGTACTATACAATGCCTTACTTCAAAAATGGCAAACATGTTTAACTCAAGTCTGTCTACAATAGCATATGAAATAAGAGTCTATTACTTTCCAAACCTAAATAACTAGATAAAAATTATTCTTGGAACCAAAACACCTCACAGGCAGTCACTAACTGAACACTGCATAACTCATCCCCCCAAAGGATGGAGTGAATTGTAAGGGCTATGGTGGACATCCACATCAGGCCACACAGGCAGTAAATAAAGAGTTCCATCCTGCCAAGCGCTGATCACCTCCTTCCCCGACCATATCTATCCACCTCTCAAGTGTGGGTCATGGGACCAGCAGCTCATTAAGAGCACACATGAGCCTCAGTGTTCGACCTGAGTGACCTGGGCCCTCCAGGGCCACACATGAACTCCTCTAATGACCTAAGCAACTGAGTCTCCCATAAGAGCTTCTAGCCACCTCTTTCACAAATCAACCACAGAAGAATTTAAAGACACATAGGTAGGGTGCTTGTGGTTTTAAGGACCAAAACTAAGCCTCTTTTGCAGCAGCAGTTTTTAACATAACAGATTGAGAGTATTCTTTCATGTTTTTCTCTCCCGAACTAGAACAACCAAAGATTAAAACTCTAACAAAGAAATATCATTTAAAAAGTAAGAGCTGGCAAAACAGGGCTAAATGACAAGAATTACTGCTCTGGATTAGCAACAGTTAATCCAAAACATAGAGGGGGGGAAGCCCCAAAAGGCTTAGAGAATTTGATCTTGCAAGCTAAAAAAACAAGCCAACATCTCTCTCTCTATATACACATATGGTTTACAAACCCAGCAAATTTATTCCAAGAATAGAAATCAAATATGGGTCACTTCTGGATTCTTAATCAAAATACTGCAGTATTCCTGTTAGCAGACTTAATCTGGGATTCAGATTTATTTAGAACAAGTGATCAATCCAGAGCCAAACAGACAGCTTCTCCCATGCTGTGCACAGTGCTGCAGGAAGTCGCACGGTGACTGACATACTTATCAAGACTTTAGGCAGTGGATTTCATCAGTAGAAAGGATGAGGAGGAAGATGTAGGATTATTATCAACTACAGTTTTGCTATAGAGCAAGAACTATCAAAAGATGGTAAAGATGTTTGAGGTAACTGTATCCTTTGGTTTCCAGGAAAAAGACTGTTGAGCTTGTACAGGATTTTTAATCCATTTGCAGAACATTGAACAAAAATATAGGCAGGTGCAAACAAAGCACAACATGCCACTAAGTACAGAGGGTTATTGCCTTCAAGGACCTCTGCCTGAACATTCAAGAGACTAGAACAACTTAATAACTTTCCTTATTTTTGCACAATCTACCTCCCTCCCTACAACCCTTGATAAAAATAAAGACACCTGGAGAGCCTCTTTTCCCAAAACTTTCTCCTTGTCCTCAGAGATGGGAATCCACCACTCACTCTTTTTGTTGAGTCTACTAAAGTCTCCCTTCCAGCCTGATCCTGACAGCCATGCATTTCCTTAGTCTCATCTCAGGAACCAGCAAGGAGAAATTTCTGTCAGAAGCCCAAACAGCACTATAACAACATACAAGGGGAGCTAAGAGAATGACAAAGTCACCTCTCAGAAGCACATCACACAGGGAAGGTGGAAAGCCACCATTTGACCAAGTGCTGTGCCTTATGAACTCTTAAATTCTGTATGTAAATAAACATACAGGAATTACTTTCATTCCCATTACAGGCAAAACTGATTCCTTAGAGCCTTCCACTGCTCCACGGGCTTCAGGAATCTTTTGGAAATTTTCAACGGCATAACAGGATACATTGAGGGGGGCGTTTCCTCAAAGGAAATGCACACACACTGCTACGAAAGCAAATTAATTGGGGAAAGTATGTGTCCATGTGGGAGGGGAATATTTTGCATTCGCTGCCACTGCTGAAGAATCTCATTCTCTTAGCAAGAATAGAACTGCTTGTAACCCAGCCACCTCTTTTGGATGAAACTTTCTCAGCCTTAAGCTGAAAAGACCTCCTGCAGTCCCCTTCACATCACTACATCAGAGCCCCATTGAGACCCCTCTCCCACAGTAACAATATTTCTGGCAGGCAGGCATTTCTGATCACATTTTGCCATTTTCTCAAATGTCAATTCAGTTTTCCCTTCACAAATAAGAATAAAAAAGTAATTAAAAAAAAAATTAAAAAGCTTTACTTGCCTGAACATCGAAGTCTGGAAGGAGGCGAGTGATAGCCTGTGAAGAGATTTTAAAGCATTAATGGAGGTAACTTTTGCAGCTACAGAGATCTGTGCTGGGAAGCGTGTGTTCTAACCCCCCTGTTCTGCAGCCACGAGCTCTGTCCTTTCCCTTCAGTCAATGAAAGCTCTTTTCCTGGACATCAAAATTCACCCAAGAGCTTTTACCCACAAATCTTTATGGGGAACATGAAAGCAGTAAAATACTAGCTTATACACCAGCAAAATAAAGCACAAAAGCTGGTGTACCCTCAGTTATTGTTAAACCACTGGACAAGTAGGAGCAGTAAAACTTTTCTCCATTGCTTATTGCAGCCATGGGACAGACAACAGCTGTCCACCTAGGTTGGAAAGCTGTTGCTTGTGTATGCACTGAGCACTTGCCACTCAGCTAAAATGTCATTACTGGGATTTGGTTACATGATGTGGAAGGTGGAAAGGGTTTTTATCTCAGTCAAAATTAGGCATTATGTCTGGGTGGCTGGCTTGACACAGAGAGGTCCATTTCAGCCTATGACTGGACATCACTATTGCTGACAAGTTCCTATGCGTGTCAAGGATCTACACCACAAAAGGAGTTAGGTGACATCCTTCCCACTTCGAGTAGTCTCAGAGACATAACTTCAAAGGAAGAAGTGTCTTACAGTCACCAAATTTTAATAAAAGGAAGAAGTCAGATTTGTATTTCCACGGGAGGGCAAAAACAGAAGGAAGACCAGCCAAGCCAACACTTTTTCCACTGCAGAGTACAACAGAGAAGACAAAGCTTGAAAAGGTATTGAGATAAAACACAAAGCTTAGGATCCTCACAAGGAGGTCACGCTGTCCCAGAAGCCCAGGTAAATTAAGGATGAAATATGCCAAAAGCAATACAGCTGCTATCTTGGGCAATATCATCTCAGATGGTGGACCACAAAGCATTGCAGTAATTATGACAGGATTCTAGAGCTGTAATCTTTAGACAATTAGGCAGTGTCTTGTACATACAAACAAGCAGCTAAACAGCTGACTAAGCTCCTGGAAGTCATTTTACACAGTCTTAGCTTTAGACAATATGCTGGGTTTTAATCTTCCTATGTCTTTTGGTCACCAGACCTTTTAAACACAGCTAGTTTCACACACTGTTGTTCCAGTGGGGTCTAGAGTTGAAAGGAATAAGTGTACGTGATGTCTGTATAGAATGCATATAACATAAGGCTCATCACTGTACGGGAATGAAGACTCAGCTGTAGAAGAAATCCAACACCCACTCCACACCAACTCCACTGGTAAGCTTAGAGTATGTGCCAAGTGTCCTTCACGGCAATCTTTTACACTTTCTCAAAAAAAAAAGAAACTTCCCTTATCTGTGTTAATTACGGCCACAGAGGAAGTCAAACTCTGTGCTAACTTCCCCACATAGACAAAACTTACAGCAACATTCTGAATAAAAGCATATAGGGTTCTTCATCAAGACTCCAACTGTTGATCTACGTGCTACAGAAACTGAGGAAGTTAATCAGTGTTTTAAGATATTTCTGGACTTTGACGCAAAGGCATTTCAGTACCCACAGGACTTGTGCTTAGTACCTCCTCTGCTTTGCTTCTGCTGAACAATATTGGCATTAAAATGGGATCTTAGTTTCTGAAAAGTTTGACTGCTGCATTCACTGTTATCCAAACAAGCTCTGCTTTCATGCAATATCCTTGGCAAAGGAGCTGTGTTTAAAGTTTCTCTAGCTATTTCACTGCAGTTGCAACTGGAAATTATTTTCTGAAGCGTTTACACAAAAGAAGTAGGGAATAAGATAGAAAGTAGCAGATAGAGCAATAAATAGTTAGTGTTGAAAATCAGAAAAAACCCAACACGTTTATATGCATCATTGTCAAGAATTATAATCACTAGGAATAAAAAAAACCAAACAAAACTACAAAACCAAAACAACTTAGTTTTGATTCAAGAAAAAAAGCTGAGAGTTTCCTTCACATATGGTGAATTACTTGCCATGAAGATACTGAAGCACAGAGTATTGCTACCACCAAAGAGTCAGACAGCCACTGAACCCAGATGCTGTGGGGAGATTTTTGAAGAATATGGTGCAAAAACAAATGGAAAACAGTACAAAAAGGTTGAGAAAAAAAAAGGTAAGATGTTTCTACACTGCAAGCCCAGAGGAAAGGCTGCAGCTTGTGCACACCCAACCAGCTGTAGACCTGGTCACTGTAACTCAGCTCAGTGAAGCCAGAGAGGACTATCTGGGGAAGTCATACCTCCAAACTCAGATGTGCCCGAAGTAGTAGTAAAGGCTCTCTGTGCCTTCTTGAAAGGTAACTGACAGAGTATAGTTTGAATCTTTACATTGAGAATTCTACAGGTATGGCTGGATGTACAGGAGATTGCTCAATTGGCATCAAAAAGCTAAACACATCGTTACTCAGAAAAGAAAAAAATGTCACCACCACATTAACACTAGAAAAGAGTAAAACCAAAGACCAAGAAAGAGTAAATAACTAAGGTTTAAAATACTTACCTCCTCCTTCTCCACCAGAGGTTTCACCTCTGCAAGGTGAGCATCCTGGAACTCTGTTGACATGGTCAGTAGCTGATATCTGCAAAGAAGAAAAGATTCATTCTCATCTTTCATCAAAGATTAAATACAGGAACAAATAAAGATCCTGATCCATCCAACACACCCCTTCCCCTCCTCCCCCCTCCCCCCATGACTTACTGTCTCAGGTTATAGTTTAAAAGACCTTTGCAAGAAGGTTATCACCTCCATTTATATGCACACTCCTCTACAACATGAAATTTAAGAAATATTAGGGCTGCAAGATCAAACAAATGCTTGGCAGCTTCAAAGTGGGGAATGCTGGAGGAAACAGAGCAGGGAGCAGTACAGAGTGTTATGGAAACTGTCCCTTCACAGATGGAAGGAAGCATACCCAAATCTGCACAACCACCTTCTGATATCAGCTTGAATACTTGTCTTTGAAATTTACTTTATTATTTTTAAAAGGCTCCCTCTTCAGCCCTCAGATGTTTACAGTAAGAAAACTGAACAGTCAGCATCACTTTTACTCTCAGATCCATGTGCTCCCTTCTTTGGGACAGAAACACCTTCCTTGATCTGAACAAACAGTATCAAGTAAAACAGATATTCCTCTAAGTGGACACCAACGTGGTGCACGCAATAATGCCATTTTCAAAACTGTCAAAGTAAGGTACAGGACTGCCCTGCCCTTAGGACCACCCCTCATCTGCAGGAAGCTTAACTGGGAAGACAGATGTGGCTGAACCCCAGAAGAGGTGACTGCTGAGGCACACGGAGCAGCACGTTGTGCTGCAGGTGCAGCGTGCATTTTGCATTTGGACCAACAGTCATTGCAGTTCAGCAACCATATTGGTCCATGCTGGGAGTTAAAAAGAACAGCATGTTTTCATTCTCTTGATAAAGATAAGGTGGCAAAGGCAGAGGGCTGTTTCCTGCAAAGCTCTGATGAATGACCAGAAGCAGTTCTCAAGACATACCAGAACTGTTTTAACAGTAAGATGACAAATACAAAAGTCAAAGTATGTTTATTACATCTCCTCTGGCCTGGAGAAATGCATATCATGCGAAGTTTGGGCATCTTTGGACAACACTGGATATTTATTAACTACCAACTATTACACAAATCAATTATGTAAGAAATGTTTTCAATCATCTCAAGTGAAGCATATACTTAAGAGTACTCATCAACCAAGACTAAGACTGAAACATGTTTCAGAATTATCAACTAAGTGGAGTCGCAAAGATTTTAATTTTCTTGAAGATTAGCATAAAACTAAAGAACCAAACTTAAATAGATTCTTTAAACAATGGTTTCCCTACCTCCTGACTTAAATCTGATTTAAGCCAATTAACTTTGTCTACATAAGTGACCTGATGATCAAGAAGGGCTGTGAAGCCCACAGAAGTATCCAGGAGCTGGCAGCGACAGAAGCATCGTTTTTACTTTGTCCCATGGGTTAACTCAATGCACTTTTCCCTGGGCAAAAATGCTCTAGAAAGTCTGCAAGACAGCTGGATGATGCAGGAAGCTATGGAGTGGTACACACAGATTAAGAAAGTTAATACTGGAGCTCATGTGCATGCAAACAGCTCCAGATTTTAGGAACCCTCCTTGCTAACTACGCAATTTTGGTAAAGAATTAGACTAGGGATTTTAAGCTTACAGAAATGTTTCATGAATATTTAACCCTACTACTTGAGGCATGGGGACAGGAACAAAGCTGGTCCCATTGTTGGTAATTTCTAAATCAAATTTTCAAGAAGGATGCTTAAGTAGTCAGCAGAATCAAGAAAGAGTTAATTCCCTGGCAATCACTCTGATTCACCCTTGTTCTCCAGGTCGTCCAGTAAGTTTTGCTGGCTACAGATTTTAATCATAAAGAACAAGCAAAAAGCAAGTTTGCCAAAATTTCAAGCAGCTGCAAGTGACATTTTAGAAACAGTGTTACATAGTTTCATAATTATGGACATCTATAATCTGCCATTGTACACAGTGAGCAATTGTGCATGGCAGAGAGGGAAAATAAATGCTGCTTCAATATTTGGAAGTCTAAGATATTTACATGCAATTGCACTGAAATCATACGTCTGGGTTTTTTTGAATTTCAGCAGATTCTGTTAAGACAGAAATAGCACCTTACTGTTGCACCTCATTCTGCAATAGGAACTAGAATTGAAAGAGATTTTTCCATGTTTTGCCTATAGGGAAGTAAGAGGGCAGGTCCCCCGTAGTTCTTCCAGTAAGAAGCAGCTTGAGGAACAAAGCTACAGCTGATGTTTGTGGAAGAAAGTTATTTACATGGGATAGTTTCAAATTTTCAGGGACTCAGAGCATCGACTACAAATGACCAAAACAACTGTGCCAAAAAGAACAAGATGAATGCCTTTTATAGCCTTAAAAAACAATCCTGTTTTCATAATAGTTCAAAGTTGTTGCTCTATGTTTCCGAAAGAACCAGCACTAGGAAGTGCTGACCAGATTACACGACTGCCATAAAGTCTGCTGAACAAAAGCCCAACGTGTACCAAGTCCTCACTTTCGGAAAGATACCAGATCTTGGAGCCACATAATGTTCATTTCCAATCTTTGGGTTTTCCTTCTCTGCACGAGGAATACCTGAAACATTCCCACCAAGAAACAAGCTTGTGATAAGGCAGTGCAACATGCTGAATTTTTTCACCAGGGAAGGCAAACAAAGCCCTGCTATCCGACAGTGCTGTAAAAAACATCTTTTTTTCCAACAAGAAAGATGCTGGGGAAGTGGTTTTGTACCACCCATGTTCAGCACAAATTTTATCATCTCTAAATAGGTGCTTTGTGCTCCCTCCCTTATGTGACAGGGTCGCTCAAAGCTAATGGAACTGCATAACTCTCCTAAACAGATAACCATACAAGCATTCCTTTATACAAATTTCAAAGCACTTGCCTCACAGAAGTCTTCAAAAGACAAAGTTCATTTATATCTGCAAGCAGTAAAGTTGCCAACTTGGATTAAAAAAAAGTCTTTTTCACTCCACTTGGCCAATTTAGCCTGTATGAGGTCCCAAGCTCTCTTCTCCAGGATGAGCCACCTCCACCCAGTGGACATCCACCACACCACATCCAGATACCTGTTAGAATTGCTGCTCAGTGGATTACATTTTACAGCAATCATACTTCTAACTAAGAAAAAATTAAAGGGTTAAGGCACTTTTGCATCTAGCAAAGTGCTTTAAAACTCATCACTTACCTACCTTTGCCAACTAGTTGGAAAGGCACCAAACCAGCCTCTAGGAAGCAAAGGGGATGGTAGGGAAGGGTGATGCCATCTGCAATACTGTGTTCATTCATTTCATTCAAAGAGGCTTTCCTGTACCCATTCCAGCCCAAACCCACTACTCCAAAACCACCAAAGCAAATGTCATAGCCAAGGAATCATTTTACTGCACCTGATTATTTTGCTTTTCAAGGAACAGAATATATGCCACATCCCTCTGCATCATCGCAGAGGGACAGTCATCACTGGAGCCTTCTTTAGGCAGGAGGGGGTACAGGATGGATGTGAAGCCTGGCTTTGCACAGCAGGAATCCAAACAAAGGAGCTAAGAAGCCACTCATGAGGCCATCCATCCTCAGACAACAGCAATGTTGCAATCACAAATACCAAACATTAGGTAATCCTAATATACGCAACCAAATTCATTCCAAGCACAGAGGCAAAACGAGTTCAAAGATCCCTTAATTCAAACTTTATTCTTCTGAAGATACACATATGGTTATCCAAGTTCACGCCACAGAGTGCATGTTCAAGCATGATGGTTTCATGTCCATGAAGGGCTAGAACTGCTACCAGCACTTTTGGATTTACCTCTGCCCTCACACCCAACTGCTCTTTATTTACATGCTATCATGGAAAACAAAGAACAGGAAGAGACTCCTGCCTGAGCACTTCATAAAGGCAATTTCCTCAAAACAGCTTGTTTAAACATTGGCAGCAGAGATTATTCTCCTTCTAAGTACTGATACGTAGAAGAGTAATGTCACCAGAGAAGCCCAACGGCATTTCCATCTTTGCAGGCCGAGCAAGAAGGAGGGACAGAAATTGCTTTACACATGAGATTAAATACTCTTCTAATGGCAAAGAATGAGAAGGCCATTGACACTGAGGGTCACATCAACCAAGCACTGGTGTTGCTCTCTTAGCCGAGAGTGGGACCACGCAAGACTAGAGCTGCAGGGACACACATGGAAGGTGTTTCCAAGTCAGCCACATCGCTCTGCGCTTTAGCCCTTGAAAGCCACAAGTGTCTTTAGAGCTCATGCACCAAAGCAAGTATGAAGAACAGTGGTGGCAATTTAAGGCTTTGTCCACCTGCAGCAGCTCAAAGCACTATTAAAGAAGCAGGGGTGAGGCAAGAATTGCGAGTCCTGAAATGTCTCCAGAGCTCTGCAGAAGTTGGATAGCAAAGATCCCCATCAGTTCCAGGTCAGAAAAATAACCAAAAAACTCAGGCCTCTGACAGTGAAGCAACAGAAGTTACTGTGACACTCAAATGGCATTTGAGCCTTACATGAGGTCAGTTAGACCTCTTCCAGTCTGTAACAGAAAACACTGTAAATTAGTTTGACTGTTTCTAAAATAAAAAATGGTTACTGTAAACTGGAGAGCAGGTGGAAATAACCTATCTCCACTAAACAGGGTCAAGTGGACATCAATTAATAGCACCCACGTATGGTTATGGTCCACAATGCATGCTCTCATTAAGGGCAGTTTACTTTTCAGATAGTTTATAATAAACTTGGCAAATCTAACCTTCCTGTTTGTGATTCATTTGAAAATTACGCTTTCTGCAAGCATCCAAAACAGTTCATGAATAAGTATCTGCCCACACTACGCCTTGCTTAATCTACTCTTTGTTACAGACACTGGTGTCACGAGGTCCTTTGTGTACTGAGTTGCTGATTTTCTCTTCCATAATTCCACACAATAAATCACAGCCGAGATTTTATAGCAGTTCCTCCCCTTTATAACAAGGGGCTGACTTTTGACAGTGAAGTAGCATCCGGCTTAACAGTGTGAGCAGCAAGTGTCAAAAGTTGAAGATGCTCAGCTACTTAGGACTGTCTGGGTTTCCTTAACCTCTGATTATACATGATTATCTCTATTTGCATCTAAAACTTAACAGCTTGACACAAAGGAAGCTTGGAAACTTAACCCTTAAATAACTTGAAGTTTCAAATTGGAAATGCTCAGGAATAAAAGCATTCAATTAAATAATACCAGGGACCTGTAACTATGCTGCCTTGTGGCCTCTGGTTCACTGATGTCCTGTGAATTGTCATCACTCACCCCTCTTCAAGCACAGCACACGGCCAATGCTCAGTTTAATTACTTTGTTGTTGTTGTTTCTAACAAATTTGCTTCCATTTCCCATCAGTCCCCTTTGCGAGACATTCCACTAACATGCTTTACTCTAGTTGAAAATAAGAGCTGGCATCTGGTAAAGAAAAACAAAAACCAAAACACAAATAAACAACAAAAACAATAAAAAAAAACAACAAACCAGAAGTGGGCTTTTTAGGAGCATAATGTAGCATAACAATAATCTTCAAAGCCAAAAACAAGAAGGGCTTAAAGTTTCAGCTGTTTTTAAGTTTATACAATGTGCTAATCACTCTGATTAGGAAACTGAAACATTTTAGCAAGGAACTGGAGCTCTGTGCCAAATAACAGGTGGAGCCACATGGAGAGGACTGCAGGGACAAAGCCAATAGCTGATTTCACCAGGCTCCCACGAAGAACACGCAGATCCAGGTCCACAGCATCTCCTGCAGCTTCAGCGTACCCATGCAATTATAAAGACAAGATCTCCAGGCTCATCTCCAGTCCTTTTGTTCCGTCTGTTTTTCAGTTGTGCGACTGGTGCCGGTGCTTGTGCACACACAGAGCTGTTCAGTCACAACCACTTTGGGATCAGACATTGCCTTATAAACTGCCAGTTCTTCAGACCAGGGACTGGTTACTCTTCACATGCATGATATGCTCTGGCAGCTGCACATAGATTGCAGCATCAAAACAAAGTGAGCTGGAAGCAATCCTCCTGTCTACTCTGCAGATGTTGAGCAAGAAAACTGTTGCAAGGCAGTTTGCGCAATCCCCTCGCTGTGGGATGCAATGAGGAATGTTCCTTGGAAAGCTTGGGATCCTCTCATGGTTCACAGGAGTAGAAACTGGCTGTGGGAAGGGTTGGTGTGCAAGCCAAAAGACATGCCTGCTGCCTTCATCTTCCCTATGCAGCATATCCCTGTTCCTCTTTCCCACCCAATATAATGAGGAGGCCTTCTATTCCTAGCTGGCAGGGAAATGGAGATCTGGCAATGCCTTAGGACTTTTTTGCTGGTGTAGAAATCCCTAATACTACCTACACTATAATACCACAGCTCCATGAGTGACACGTAACAAACCCTAATGAAGTTTGCTGAAGTTTAGGTTTCTTTAGCATCTGGCACCTGTAACTCCTTCTGTTAAATGTGGTTATCTCCAATAATGTTAAGGTATTATTAAAGAGATTAAAATACTCATGACTCCCAGGATTCTCTGGCTATGAAGAGAGCAGTCATCCCAAACTCCCTCCTCAAGCAGCCACTGCTCACTGCTGACATGGCTGGAAACAGTCCTTGCAGAGCACGATGGTGCAGGGTGGAGGTAAGGGAACCCAAGGTTTTCACTAAGAAATCCCTCATCTGAGTGGCAGCCCAAGTTTATTTGGAAACACATTATTCCCTTTTATACTAGTGTCAATATTGTCCTTTAGCTTTAAACAACTCTAGGCTGTGGGTGGCAGCACCAGAGAGTGGAAAGATCAAAGACTCATCAGATGCCTTCGCAGGCTTTGTTTTCCTTCACTACTGAGCCAGATTTGTCTCCTTCCACTGCCCCAGACCTCTCCAAACATCCTTCTCTGCATCCATCCCACCCCTCTTTACAATGTCTGCAAAGACAGACCTTAAGCAAAGATTAAAGGTGATGCCTTGGTACAGAACCTGACAGCCGCCTTGCACCTGGGTGCTAGGTTGGGTTTTGGGGACAGAAAGAATAATGAATACTGCAAGGATACATTAGGCATTTCATAATGTGGAAGAGACAGCTTCTGCCACAAAGATTGCAGTCTAAACAGACAAGAAACAAGCTATTGTTCCTGCAGCTCACTAGTGTCAGGCCATGCTCCCCACCCCCTCCTATTCTCAATCTGCCATGCTTCAATAGTTCATAGCTTCTGTCCAGCTGCAACTGCTTCAAAAAGTGGGTGGTTCTGTGCAAGTTAGAGGCAAAAACACACTGAGATTATTCCAGAAGGGACATGCTCATAGTATACTCAGAGATGAGGAACATTATTCGGCTCTCTATGTTGCACCCTTGCAAGCATATAGTAGTTTCTTTTAATGTGTTGCTTTTGATGTTGCAAAGATGAATACTTCAGTTACAAAATATCACAGCCAAGATTGATGATGTATCTTAAGTTATTCATTAGGTCATACTATATGTGTCACAGCTTCTGAGTACATATGCAACTTGTTCTACCACGTATTAAAATAGCTTGCTCATTGCTGTTACGAGTTCTCTGTATAACCCCTGCCAAAATGTCTAGGCAAAAGTTTTCCATAATAAGTGTCTGAGGGGTTTTTGGTTTTCAGGAGAAAGTATGACTTATGGGTACTATTTTGTTCCTGTAAACTCCCAGCCCCCTTTTCTGGGATATTAGCACTATAGATCTCAAACTTTATGCAAATGGACATTGTGTTAAGGACACATCTTCCCAAGAAAGTCCCATTATAAAATTACCCAGGTTTAAGCATTTGCACCTGCTGAACTCCTCAGAACTAGATTTGGGTAACAGCTTTCCATTGCTTGCAAGTCTCAGCACCCAGAAATACAATATGGTCTTCCTAAGGGCTGAGGACACTCCTGCCTATATCACAACAGGTGGAACTGGTGAGGGAGCATGCAAGTCAGCACCACCCAGTGCCAGAATACTCCTCAAAATAAGGCCTTTCAAAACCCTTGAAAGTGGCAAAGAGCAATTTCATATCCTCAGCTGACTTCTTGGTTTTTCAAAACCTTACCCTTCCATGCGCCAGGTTAGCATTTATTACATCAGGCAAAGAACTTACAGTTCTTACTTTCCAGTCTTTGTTCACTAAAGGAATCGAGTTATGCATGCCCAAGTTTTTATACAAGATTGGGATTTTATTCACAGCTTCATAAAATTCAGCGTCTTTCACATGGGGGAAAAACCACGTGATTCTCTTAAACTGAATCATCTAGGAAGAAGATTAGTATTTTGAATTTGACATAATGTAAAGGGTCACCATAAAACTCTGCAGTACATCTACTTCATAGGCTAGCCACATAACTCACTACATCACAACTTTGTCCAAGGACACAAATGCATGTTAAAATTTAGCAGGGATATGTTACATACAATACATACAAGATATATTTACAGTACTCTAGAACTATAGTAGTAGGAAAATGATGTCATTAGTTTGACAAGGTGCACATGAGCTTCCTAAAGGAAGCAACCCAAAAACCCACAGCAAGAGTAATCCTTCCTTCCTCTAATAGTGCATTTTCCATCTGGATTTCTGCTTACTGTGTTCATAAATAGTTTCCTTTAAAAGTTGCATTTGACTTTGCTGATTACTTTTCCATTATACTTTATATCTACCAATAAATACATATACATGTATATACATGTATAACATATTACCACTCTTTTGCTTTGAGCACCAGTGCTTCCACCTACAGAGTCTTCATCAAGGGCATTACACATTAAGATCCCTATTGCTTAGTTTTTGTTTCCTAAAAAATAAATACATAAATAACAACAGAATTTCTTAAAGAAGGGAAGTTGGTAAAAGTGGTGAAATGGCAAAACCAGAAAAAACACTTATATACACAAAAAATAAGAGTTGAAAGCACACAGAAAGATTTGGTTTACAGTCAGGTTTTCATGCTGCACTAGGTTCTAAGGTTTGCTCTTTCCAATCACTTTTACATCATCCATACAGTACTACCAGACTAGCCTTGCACATCCACAGTAGAAAATAAGCTAAAAGAGCTACACTTTTGAAGCTATACTTAGTTCAGACAGGAAACAGCCAGTTAAAGGCTTGGAAAAGTAGTCAATATCCAGGTTCAAAAACAAGGCTTGAAAAGGAAGAACTGCATAGACCAACTTCCAGCTACCAAGAGGGAAAAAAAACCTGACTGACAGATGAAAAAGATATATTAAAATTGTGACAATCAACTGAAAGGAAGTAATGCAAAAACTCAAAAGAAACGTAGGAAATGTGATCAGCCACGCAAAATAAGAGCAGTAAAACTGACATACATCCTGCTTTGTACAAACAGATACAGCTGTGGAAAATTTCATCAGCACAGACAGTCCAGCTGTGCATCAGCAGGCACATTGTGGTGCACCTCTGCAGAGAGAACACCCCATGTGATAACAAACCGCTGGGCATTATCCAAAGACAACATTCCCATGCCAGTTGGGAAACAGAACAGGCCTGATCCTGTAATAGCCTTTAGCTAAAAGTAAACTCATCTCCCTCATAATCTAACATGGAGCTTGCACATTTGAGCCTGAAACTTGGATAATTGCAAGCTTTATTTTTTTTCCTCTTTCATTCCACACTTGCTGTGCTGGATTAAAAGGCAAATAATGATACTGAGTTTAACTACGTCATAGTAACACTTCAATGACACACAAGTACGTATTCAGGAGAAGTTCCGAATGGTTCCTCCCTGCTGCTCCAACTCCACAGCCAAAGGGAATTAACGATAGGGATTACCTCCTGCCGACTGTCCCTGCTGAAGTCACCCAGGGCACTGGAAGTGGCATGGATAGGAAAAAAACAACCACCACCATTTCAGAGAAATACCAAGTTCAATAGCCATTATAGTCATAGCCATTGATTTCCAAGATGCCTAACCCAGATTTTAGTGATCCATAGCGACATGCACCATCAAACCCAAGAAAGAGATTGTGCTACTCTCAGCCTTTTAAACAGTTTCAGAATATTTCCTTGTGACTTTCCAGTACTTGCAACTTTCAGGACAGAGCTTTTGACAGATGGCAGAGGGGTAGCTACTGCTTCCTTGACCTGCTGACAGGTGGAGGTCCACTCCGCACACAACAGTCCAGGAAAGTTTTTTGCTGAGAAGGCTGCAGGAGCAGCACCATCACATATTTGGTACACTTAAAAATTTACAACCAAACCCCAAAGCTAAAAGGTAATCTATATAAAATGACATTTAGCAAAACAGCAACAGGAAAAATTTCTTCACTAAAAGGGTTGCCAAGCACTGGAACAGGATGCCCATGGAAGTGGTTCTGTTAGCATCCCTGAAGGTATTGAAAAGATGTGTAGATGTGGTGCTTACAGACTTAGTTTAGTGGTGGACTTGGCAGTGCTGGGTTTATGGTTGGACTCTGAGCTTTTCCAGCCTAAATGACTCTATGATTCTCTGACAAAGTGGGCCCTCCTGTACTTCTGCCTGAGATTTCCAGCTGTTGTGACACAATGCAGAAGTTAGATGGAAACAGACTGCTGGGAGGAAATCATACTTTGTCACAAGAACCAGCATTTCATCCCTATTATCAAGTTGTTGCATCTCCTGGTCTTTGGAAAGTCTTCCTTTCAAGTGGTCAAACCAGAGCAACTAGAGAAAGTCACTCTTGCAGCATACTGCTGGGATAGAACTGATTCAGGCCTTTGGTTTTCTGCACTGTACTCAGACTTTTGCTGCCTTAAGCTTCCAGCTGTATGCATGATGTAAACATTGCTAATCCACAACAATTAGAATTTGTATTTTTTCTTTTGGAGTTTCACAGTTTCTAGTTGTCTTCATTCTGAAGCACTTCAAGCCAGTTTTACCCCTTCTGTATGTTTTCTTTCACCGTCTATTCTGAGACCAAAAAAAAAGCAGGAAATGTCTCATTACATATACGCTCCATGTTTTGTGCAACAGATTCTTAGGCTCTAGTAAGGTTAAGTGAAAAACCAGTATTTTCTACGGGAAGTTAAAAGTTTGCCCAAAACCCTTAAGATAGCCATGAGAAGACGTATGTTGCACTTCATTCAAATGAAATAATCACTTAGCTTTAAAAATCTGAATTGAAGAATTTCTTACACCAGTTCATTGCTAATCCCACCTGAACTACAAGAGAAAATTACTCAACTGCCTTATAACTATTTTTTAGGACTAGGCTCCCATGCCAAAGTGTTTTCCAAGATGCATTGTAACCCACTCATGAGCAGTCATACTGCAAAAAAGGATATTCAAAGAACAGTGTATGTCCTACTGGAGTAAAGCAAATTGGGGAACTCTGCTGGTTTTACCAAGCATTCATACAGTCTACCCAGATCATCCGTCCCAGCTTTAGCTTTCCTTTTTATTTTGGCAAGAACAAAAGAGCCACTGTGTAAGGCAGGAACACAAAAACTTGAGTCTGGTCTCGGTGGTGCAGATGCTGGTTCCCAAACACAGCCAGGTGCATATGGCAGCCCTCTCTCTTTAGTGGGTGACACTTCTTTGGCTATTGCCAAATTCTGTGAACATGTGACACTTTGACATCTCTATCCTGCTGCCACCTTGGGTAGTGTGGCCAATGAATGTAGGGAAACAGCAACCAAACCCTTCTTCCTAAGGGAAACAAATTAAATCCTCATCTTGTCAAGACCTTGTAGACCCCTTTCCTCCTGCTTGGCTCAAGGCCAGACACTTTGCAGAGCACCTGTTCTCAAGAGGATGAGTTCATCTCTCAGTTAACTGCTTGTAGAAATTTTGGTTCACAAGTTGAAAGTCAGTCTGTTCAGGTATCTGCTGAACTGCATTGCAAGGAACTCAGATTCAG
This sequence comes from Todiramphus chloris collaris, assembly GCA_025345505.1. Classification (NCBI taxonomy): domain Eukaryota; kingdom Metazoa; phylum Chordata; class Aves; order Coraciiformes; family Alcedinidae; genus Todiramphus; species Todiramphus chloris. The sequence goes on from JANVCC010000209.1 coordinate 1,506,889, forward strand.
AAGCTGGGATCTTCAGTTTCCTAAACTGCTATACCATAGCATCTGTTCAGTTTATATTGAAAATTATTAGGTAGAGAAACCACACATACATTAATTAGTCTCTCAATACTACACTAAAACCTGTTTTCACTGCATTTGTATTTTCCAGGTCAAAACACACACCAGTTCCTCCTGAATACATTAATGAATTACTATTCTTCAAGGGCACAAAGCTTATTAGTACTCTGGGAACTGTACAAACCTTTAAGGAACACTATTTTTATTGCACCTACTCCTGAGTTATACCATTTCATCCACAGTCATTAAATTCTTGCTGTTCAGAGCATTAGTTCAGAGCATCGTACAGCATTAGCTGCCTGCTCTTTACTCAAGTATTTGTGATAAAACCGCAGTCATTCTATGTCAAACTACATTAGACTCTGGTTAAAAGCACAGATTTTTAAAAAACATATTCCCATAGCCAAGTTCAAAGTGCACCAACTTAATGCCACTGGCTGTAGTTTTGATGTAAGTTATGCCTGTAGCAGCCAAGACTCAAAACAGCAAGGCAGGCTTCTCACATGTTTACCTGAATCATTTGATAGCTTCTGTTTACAGGCCATTTCCATCACTTGCCCTGAATGGTGAGTTTTTCAGCAACTGTACATCTCTGACACGCTTGGACACACACAAAAAAGTTGCCAAAAAGCCAAAGGAAGTTAAAACACTGCAACACCTTGCAGAGAATCTAGACAGAAAGCTTCAGCTTGGCTTTGACCCTTTCCATACCACTATAGCTGCATTTTCTAGGTTCAAAATGTAGTTCCTACTTAAACGGACAACCGAGGAGGAAGATGTCCAAACAACACAGTTGGGAAATACTTCTATCTGAAGCCTAACAGGAGTCCTATTCTGTGGGTGGGGTGCAAGCTTGGGAACTGTGGTCTGTATAAAACAGTGGGTAAAACACTAAGCAATGCCAGTCTGCAAGTGTTTCATATGAAAACTGTAACACAGTGAAAGTTAACCAAAACATTCTCCCTTGAAGTGAAATCGCTTATTTCATCAGACCCAGTACACACCAGTGCCTCCACCACAAACACTACTGCAAAGTGCTCTGAACCTGAGCAGTGCCTGGAAGCAGACAGCAAACTACACTTATTACTTACAAAGACAATAACCCCACTAAAACAACTGAATAGTAAAGGCTGGACACCAGTCAAGTCTCTCTGCTGCTACAAATCGAACACAGAGTTGCAATAGCAGAGACATGAGCAACGAGCTCCAGTAATCAGCTTCCGTAGGAAAAGTATGTGCCTTCGCTTCACAGCTCTTTTCCAGCCCAACCCAGTTCGCAGCAGCTGCCCCCTCCATCGACAAGGGCTGGGGTACAGCTCGGAACACCCCGTCCACTGCTCCCTCCCGCCAGCGCACAGCCACCACCCCTCCGAGAGCCATCCGCTCCTCCGCCGGCAGCCTGCAAAGCCCTGCTTGGAAGGAGGGGATTAAGGGATTTATTAATGAGAAAAAGGATCACGGTGATGCAAGGATGCGCCGTCAAGAGGGGCTACAAAACACGCGGGGGTGGGTGGAAGGGTAGGTAGGTGCCTGGATAGATAGGTGGTTAGATGAGTAGGTAGGTGGATGGATGGACAGGTAGGTAAACGGAAGAACCCCTCCCTTACCTGCTGCGCTACCGCTCTCCCTGCGCCGCTGCCGCCGCCGCGCTCCGACCACCGCCCGCCCGCCGCCGCGGGGCGGATTTATAGCCCGCGCCCCGCCCGCCGGGCGGCGCTGCCCGCTGCCGCCGCCGCCACCGCCTCCCCGCCGGGAGCACGGGGCGGGTCGCCACCCGTTCCGGGGTTCCGCCCGCCCGAGACCGTGCGACAGGGCTCCCCCCCGGCGCCCGCAGGCGTTTGCGGTGGCTAAACTCGGGATGTCTGGTTTCCATAGGGTCCCTAAGTGTCGGTGGGAACCCCGGTGCACAACCGCAAGCCCCAGTCCCTTTCCTCCAGGTCTCGTATTCCAGCTGAGGGGGGGCTGACATACTCTTCCCGGGCAAGCTTTGGGAGCAATGAACTGCTGCTTCCTGAAGCGTTATCGTGCCGGGAAGAAAGGGGTTCACATCATTTGGTGAGGAGATCAGAGTACGTGCAAGTTTGCTCAAGAACCAAACGAGTAGCAGTCTTCGAAAGCCTGAGCAGATGACTGCAACAATGAGGTCCTGGCACAGATGGTCAAAACACACCGATGTATGTATTATATAAACAAATCTATTTACCAGATCCTGAGTTGCAAAATCTTGCTCTCGTGCATTAACCTGACCACTAGGAAAGAACTCAAAGCAGAAAGAAAATAATGCCACAGAGGGTACAGTGGGTGCTCCAAGTGCTGTGAGTTTTCCCAGCAAACAGGTCTTTGGCAAGAAGCGCAGCTAATCGTTTATTCCAAAAAGAGGCCCTAGTGTGCCGACTAAAGAATATCACTATATACAGAGTTCTGAGTGTAGCCACCCGCTAAGGGGCGGGTTAGACTGTGACAGCCTGAGCTGCTTTTCTGTGGCTTTTCTTTAAAGCACTGCTACCCCATATGTGTGATTTCACTAAACAACCTCACTTTTATGACAGGTTATTGTGACCCAAACTGATTAAATACACAGCATGTTACCATTCCCCCTTGTTGTGGTCTGAAGGGGAAACAGGGTATTCCTGAAACTCTGAAATGCTGTTAAACCCTCTGCCTCTGTTTTCTCAGCAGTACAATAAGTCCGGTCTGTAAAAGCTTGCTGCTATTCAGATGCATATTAGCTTTTCTCCTTCTAACCCAGCTTCTGCACCTGAGTCAGAAGTGCTGCCTTCAGAAAAGAACACTGGAAGTCTGTTTTCTTTTTCACCATGAAATGGCAGGAGACCATCTTGTGGAGTAATAACTCTGAAATATTACTAAGTGTAGAATAAAGGAAATTTCTTATCATGTTTTCTTACCTTTGGTTAGTTAATGTCTGTAAGAATGAAAAGTATTTCTAAAAGAACAAAAGAGAAGCATTTGTCATTCTAACACAGTGCTGCTGTGTGTATGCTTGCTTTGGTCTTTTTTTTTCATCATAAAAGGTATAACCTTTTTCCTATCATTTTAAACTGTGAGGCCAGGAAACCATTTAAACTGTAAAAAATAATTTATTTTGCAACTGAACCTATTTTGAGTCATATCTTCAAAATTATGTCATCAAATCAGTGGCTTGCTCTGTTTGTTATGGAAAAACTGCCTAGCTCAGTGACTTCTAAAGTTATGGAACAAGTGCAAATGCTAGAATGAGACGATGGGCTTGACTAATTTTCCAAGGGATTAATCCTTCCTTCATTTGATCATGAAACAAAATCCTAGCTCAGAAACATTCAGTCCATCAGAAAACAGATCTGGGTCAGTGTCTGAACTGTGTGTTTGGCCCATTCTCAAGCAGGTTTTCAATCTGCTGTGTGTGATTGCTTTTTGGGGAAGGGTCTGAGAGCTCCAGAGATTCAAACTGCACTAAATGCAGACTTTTGCAGTAAAAACAAGTACTGAATCTGGAATGAACTGAAGAACTCCAGAATGAAGTGTTTTCTTTTGCTTTGACCTTTTCAGTGTTTTTGTTATTTAAAGCATGTGTTGGGCCCTCAAGAAATGTTGAAGACAGGCAGGTAGAAACCCCCAGGGGTCCATAGCTGCTCACCAGTGTGAGTGAGAAAGCCTGAGAATGTGTGCATCCAAACTGAGCTTTCACTAGCTCAAGCACTCACCCCAGTTATTTTGATAGTTATGACTGAGAATAAGACTGTGATTTACAGTGTCTTTTGAGGGTGATCCGTGGATTGCAAAAGAAAATGAAGTAATTCCAAAAATACAAGTTAGGAAGTATTTTTACTATGCGAAGATGTAATTGCTAAAGTTTGTACTCAGAGAGCCAAATCCTGCTGTGTGCCAGAAAGCAGCACAGCTGGAAGCTTGGGGAGCATCATTCCTCTCTGCTTGAAAAAGTCTCCTTAGAAGACAGGTAGGGAAAACAGGAGCGTCAAGGCTTGATTTGCCAGACTGGCACTGCTGACAGTGCAACAGCTGCTGCCTCAGTGAGCAAAACTCAGTAAGTTTTGACCCTGTGCTGGGCTGCTCACACTGCATTCCCATAGCAGCTGAGTGGCTCATGTACCAGTATCTGTACGTGCACAGACGTGTGTACTTTAGGAACCACTGTGTTAGGGAGACAAGCTGCCACCCACATTTGCCCACTGAATACCTAATGAGTACTTCTAGTGTAAATATTATTTGATTTAATAAATCAGCTTTATGCAGCTGGCATGCACTTGTCCTGTTCAGAAGAGTGTCTACAGGGGGTGGCTGCCCAGCTGCATATGTCCATTCCCGTGCCAGTGAATGGGCAGTTGAAACTACCCTGAAAGCAGGACCCCTCTGCAGTGCTGCCTGTGGCTTTCACTTGTTATCACAGCATAGGTCTCCAAGATTTTTAAGAGTAAATTAAGCAAGTCCATGTTTTACTGTTTTATTTTGTTTTACTAAACTGGGTTGTTGTAGGTATACACACAAACAAAGACACGTTTGCACAGAGAAGAGACATGGATACTTGCATGCTAAAGAAAGACTAATCCTATGTGCTGAGCAGAAACCTACCTATGTGTTCCAATACCTGGCAGTAACAATATTTCAGCATTTAAATAGCACTTTAAAGCCATTAACTAATCAATGCTTACAAGGCTCCAGGGGAAAGAAGGTGGTGCAAATGAAGAACCATCAGACTAGAGACTTGATCCAAAGTCCACCGAAGGGTAGCAATTCCATCTATTTCAATGCTATGGAAACAGATTTTAATTATGAGTCTATTCTTCTTTCCTTTGACATATATCTTGACATGCCAGCATTAACACAGGAAGTTTCAGTGGCTGTGCTGCAGCAGCAAAGAAGGAAAAAGAGTTGAACAAAGTAGAAGCACAGCATTATTTTTTTGCAAAAAATACTGTGCATTTCTTTAGAAAGGTCTCCACAAATTGTTTACATTTAAGCAGTGGTAATATTATTAGTCACTGCAAAAGTAACTGGGTGTTCCCTTGTTCTTGCTAACAGTACAGCAGGGATAATTTTGGATTAAGCTACATGTTTTATGAAAAATATACTTGATGTTTGCTGGTTCATGTCAAAAGAATTCCCTGTGTGACCCATCAAACATCACACCCCTTCCACTGGGAATTTTATTCTCCTACAGCCTTTTGTTGTTGCCTTTGGATCCCTTGGTGATGCTGACATGTAGCCATACGGATCGGTTGTCCTTCCAAAAATTATCCAATGCAGCTTTGAACCAAGGGTGCTGACCTCAATTAAAAATATAAATAAATAACACCATGGATTGCAGATTCACATGCCCTTGTCAGAGAGTTGCCTGATATTATTCATATCCCCACATAAGTACTTATTTCCAGTTTGGAAACTGCTTTTTGGCAAGTTTATCTGGTTCAGCAAAAGCATAGATGTGGAGTGAGTCATTTAGTTGGTCTTGCAATATGAACTTCCTGCCATTTGCAAAGGAAGTAGACCATTTTAATATATTTTAGAAAACCAGAGTTTATCTGCAAGTTAATTTGATGGATGGAGGGGAGGGGTGTTTTTTTGTTGTTTCACTTTGAGTAAGTGTGTCCCTTCAGGAGGTTTTTGGTGTTGCATTTTGCCAAAGGCAACTGTGAATTCTGTGAATTGGATGGAATCTATGAGCTGAATTCGCAGCAGGACTCAGCTGCTGGGTGATAGGGCTGCCTGGCCCTTTGTTCAGCGCTCAGGCTTTTAGTCCAATGCATGTGGACAACTAAGTGCCTGTGAACTGGGCTTTTGAGAGGTCAACATGATGAGTGGTAAATATTAAAGCTAGGCAAGAGAAAAAGCCAAAAGAAACAAGGTCTGAAATACACTTTATGTTTATTTCCACAGAAAGTTTTTGAGTGTGAATTCTTTCTGAGAGATGGATACCTATGGTCAGTGAGTGCTTTCTCTACTACCTCCTCACAGTCCATAACCCACAGATAATGCAGGCATCTGAGGGACTTGATTTCAGATGCTGTAGTTATTCAGTTGTGTTTGAGCACAGCTCTTTGCTTACCAGGAAAAAATTATAAGCACAGTCCATTGTGTGGTTATATACCCATTGCACAACACCTTGCTTGCAATTGCTCCAGTTAGAGCTAATACATTTTGTAAAAATAATGAAAATTCATCAATCCAGACAGGAAAAAGGATGAATTTGGTTCTGCAGCACACAAATGTCACTGTGAACATGGGGAGATATTTTCATATTCCTGCTACAGTTGGAAGGGGAATTGGGACTTCCTACATACTTCCACTTCTCTTCCAAACAGAAAAGATTCAAATTGCATTATCTAGATTAAAACCTTCCTCTCACACCAAGAACTCACAAAGAGTTCCATTTTCAAAGCTATCTTTTGTGCAAAGATTAAGGCAGCAGGGACTCTTCGAGACTTGCACAAGACAAAACAAAAGGGAAGAAATCCCAACTGGGGTTTCAGTTAGGATCTAGAACAACTCCATTTCCCAGGATGACAGTGGTTTCACGCACATCAGTTGGTAAACAAAAGTGCTTCCTGATGTGGGGGCAGCCCAACAGGGGTTTTAAAAGTCTCAGTGGTATCTGCATTTAGGACTAATGTGATTCAGCTGAATTCAGCTTCCACATTGTGGGGACACAATCAAGGTGTAATGCACTGCTGCTAATTATCTGTCCTGGTGTAGTCTCAGTTCAGATGGGTTCTTTGTGTTTTTCTTCTTTGTCATCTGCTTGTCACTGGGCAGAAGAAGCAGTACAGTGCCATGCCCCATGCCCCATGCAGATCCCTGTACTTGCTGATGGCCCCATCAGGATGTGTGTGGTGACCAGCCTCTCACCTGCCCTCTTGTTTGCACAATAGTATAAATAAAAAAGCTATTTGTGGCTGCTGGGAGATGAAAGAATTGATTTCATGGGTTCCTGATAGCCCTTTGAATGAGTTATTTAATCTTGCTGGAGGAATATTGCACTTTTCAGACCTGTCCATCTGTTAAACACACATGCACACACCCATATGTACAATTGTATAGAGATTGTTTCTTTAGGGATCTACACTAAACATACACATAAACACGGTAAGTTCCTTTACAGATACAGCTTTACCAAGCTGGCATGAGACATTATTCCTTTTTTATTCATGTTGATTCTTTTTGTGGTCATCTATGAGCAAGCAAGGAAGTAGAGAGACCTGTTTTATCTGTGAACAAAAAGCAGTGCCACAACCCTACTCAGCAGTCAGAGGCAGGAGAAATGAATCGCTGTAAGGCTGTAAACGAGGGAGGATTTTCCTCAACTCTCTCAGAGGTAGGTGGCCTTCTCCATCCCATTCCCAACAAGAAACTGTGATTATCAGAAAAGGTTTGCTCTGGCTAAAGGAAACCAGTTGGAAAGTATTGCCTTTGGCATTAACAACTACCTTTTGACATTTCTTCTTCTTGAACTTTTCTTTCCAAAATGACCTACAGGAAGACAAGCTACACAGGTTACTAATTTAATTTCTGAAGCATTGGATGAGTAGAGAATTTAACAGAACCCAACTGATGCCCACAGTTGATCATCTACAACAGGTTGCATCTATAATCCTTCCTCAATCTGCCTGACAAATACCTTGGGATATCAGGACTCTCCATTCCCATGCACTATGTGGGGAGAATCTGAATATCAATTGCAATTGCTTTCCTCTACTGCAAATTCAATGGTGAGCTTAAAGAAGTACTTCTAAGTTGTAAATGTCTTTTCGTAAAAGCTACTTTCACATACTAGAAAATAGGGATTCTATATACTTGAGCATTATGAAAACTCTGCTCACATCCATGCTAGAGGCCCAGCATTAGGGACGTTCAAACAGAACTCACTTGGGGGCTGCACAAGCAATCTGAAGGACACTTTAAGTCAATTATATAGAGTAGACTTTTCACAACTTGTTCTTTAGCAGAAAGGTATGACCAAAAAGGTGGTGGATATGAGTATGTGCTCTGATAAATTAGGTCCTTCAAAGCAAGATATCACAGGACTCGGAAGCCACCAGCCAATCACACTCCAAACGCTTCGGTGTGGGTCACATCAAACAACATACCCGCAACTCCTGTACTGACCAGGAAAGAAGGCAACAAATGAAATTTGACGTCTTTTTGATTCTCTCTCACTTTAGCTCCTCTCTCTCCCTTTAGCCCCCATATTTAGTTATTACATTTTTAGAGAGGATCCTCTACTAGATAGAATGTGGAAAGTACTTCCCTCCCCCTCACCTCTTCCTCTCACTCAGTCTGGCTGAGGTGTTGCTATACACACAAATACATGGATACAAGTACATGTGTGTATACTAGAATGCTTCCCATTCCCTTTTTCACAGCCTCTCTGAAAGAACATCCAACTCACATCTCAGCTGAACTTTTGAACCCACCAGTGCTGAGATAGCTTGAAAAACAGGATGGTGAGGGCCAATAGATTTGAGGAGCAACTAAGCAAGTACAAGTCACAACTATGTCCTCACTTATGTCTGATAAGGAAGAGCTGGTAAAGGGCCTGATCGTTGTCTAATGTTCCTAACATAGTAATGTCATGTGCCTTCTGCTTGAAAATGCACTTTAAAGTATATGTCCTTTCACCCTGAGCACACATTTACATAGCAATAATACAGCCAAGCAATTAACTAAAAGTCTGGTTCTGCAAGACCCTAAATGACATGTATCTCTCGTGATCAGTTAGATGGCTGTTTTCTAAAGTTTTGGTTATAAGAGCTACTCCTACAGCTTTGATTTCACAGTCAAAGAAGCACAAAGTGATTTTGCTGGTTGGCACTGTGTACTCAGAGCTGACCATACCAACAGGCCTGGGACCATTTGGGACCATGCTCATGGTCTTGGGCTCCTGGGCTTAAAAGGCAAACACCTATGAAACAAATACCTGAGGTTTCTCCTGTCTTATGTTCAGGCAGGGAAGATGGAAGCTGGCTCGCTTCTTAGAGAAGTTTTAAAGAAGAGGGTGGAACAAAGGAAATAGGATAGGAAGAGCAGTTTTTGATTGCAGTCTGGTTAAGGGCTTGCTTTAGGCATGATCTGACAAAGACTGGGTGTGTAGCCTTAAGACAAAGTAATGGAGGGACTAGAGACAGAAGAAGAGAGCAATAGGTAAGCTGATTGCAGCTCTTGCACCAAAACTGGACATGCTCTTTTTGCCAGCCATTTCAAAACAGTTGCTCAGAATCAAACAGCCAGGACTAAATCAGCAATTCATTCATTTAACAGCTTTAAAGGCTGTTTCCTATTAAACAAGACATGATAAATCTGTTTCAGATTAGCAAATCAAATGAGTCACCAAAAAAAAAATCCCACGTTGGTGTTAAGTTTTGGCCTGTATGAGCTGCATCTCAAACAGATGCTGTGTCCATATGGCTAAATATAAAAGGGCCAAAACCCAGTTTCTGGCCCCAACACTTGAGTGGTGTGGCCTGGCTCAGGCTTCACAGCTTAGGACCAGCCCTCTGCAGCAGACCCCACACACGTTTCGTGGCACTTGGCCCTGGCTCTCTTCTATGCTACAAGTGGTGTCTCTGTGGTCCCAAGACTTGTTCTTTTTTAATGTGTTTTTTGATTTCTAAGGCTTTGAAATAATCTAAAGGTGTGTTATGACATACACGAGTGATGTTTTTATGGCACAAAGCTTGTTGCATACCCCATAGTATGCATACAAGCATGCAGAAGGATGCAGAGCTTGATGAGACAGCCTTGGGGAACTGTGTAGGATGGAACATGGTCTTCTTCATATTGTATGGTAACAGCTTCTGGGAAGAGGCCAGATCAGAGCCAGAGAGCAACACAGCAATTGACTGTGTGTACAGTCAAGGGTCTGGGTGTCAAGCTCACACCCTGTTCCCTTTTAGCCTACACGTATCCAGAGGAACTGAGTAGGCTTCTCTGTAGGTTTTAGCACATGCATGGAACTGGACAGAGGACAGCCCCTACAAACATTTCAAGCCTGGAGTGATCCTCAAAAACTTCTCACTAATGAAGAATTGCAGCACGTGAAGATCTATCTCTCCTGGCAGCCTCTGGGTAGATGGAAAGCACTGTGAAATTTCAGCATCATTTCAGCTTCTATCTGCCTGAAATTAGGTGCTAAAAGAAAGACAATAGCCTTACTTCTTACAGCAGCAGAAATTTTGGTATGTTAAACAGCTTTCAATTAACTCAAGAGCAACTCTGAAAGTTTAAGAAAAATACAGACACTCCTATGAAGAAAACATAACAATTGTGTTCTTATCAGAAAGAAAAATGCAACAGGAAAATGAAGGAATTCTCAAGATACCACAGAATAGAGAACAACTGCAATTCCAATCATACCTGTGAGAAAGCTTTCCTCCACCTAAAACAAAAGGGAAAGAGTGTCTTTGCTATAAGAATCATCCAGCTAGTCAAACCAGCAGAGGCAAGTGATTGCCAGGTTGATGTTTATCATCTGCAAAACATCATGTCAATTAGTGGAGGTTCCTGACAATTGGAAGAGGACTGCTGATTAAAAGATAGGCTATGTGAATGAAGAGAGAGTGGTGAATATAACATATGTTGCCTCTGGTAACATTTTTGACACCATTACCCACAATATTCTTATTTTCAAGTCGAGAAGGTATGGGACGTGTCAGTGTGGCTTGAAAAATGGATGTACTGCCAAGGTTAAAGTGTATAAAATTCAGTGGCTTAATATCCAGCTGAAGGCCAGTAACAAATAGAGTGCCAAGATGGTCTGGTGTTATTCAATGTCTTCATCAATGATTTGGATGATGAGACAAGGGGCATGCACCCTGCAGCAAATTCAAGTTGACGCTCAGTGAGGGAAAGTGATTGCTAGCTATACCAAGTGACAAATCTTTAACCCAAAAAGACTTTGAAACAGAACATGAGAATTGTGCCAGAAAGAAATTGCTAAAATTCAGGATGGAGAAGTTGAGTTCTGTGCCTTGGTTGAAATAATCCCACACATAAGCACTGGTTGGGAACCAGCTGCCTGACACTTGATGAAACGGGAATCTGGGACTTGTGATCAATGCCAGAGTGAGTAAGAGGCAATAGCCTGCTCTCATTACAGGTAGTGAAAATTGCACATTGAGTTACTTCAGAAGAAGCGTGCCCAGCAGATCCAGGGGAAATTACTACCTCCTTTACTCATCCCTGGTGAGAATAGTTTTGGACCTACCAGGATGTCAAGAGCCTTAAAAAGCTCAGCAAAGAGCTGCAATGATAGTTAGAGAGGTAGGGTACATGACCTTCAAGGAGAAAGTAAGGGAGCTTGGCTTGTTTAGTCTTGGCAAGAGGAGACTCAGGGGTAGTCTAATAGCAGCCTACATCAATTTGAAAGGAAACTGGATGAATGATGAAGCCAAACTCTTTTCAGTAATGACAGAGAATATAATGGGCAACAGCTACAAGTGGTTTGGGAGGCTGAGAATAGACAGAAGTTTAAGACAATAGCATAAAGACTAAGGAAACAAAAATAACTTCTGCTCTGTGGAAGTAGAAGGCCCAAAGGAAAGCTAACATAGGAACATCACAGCAACATTGGGATTACCAACATGAAACGGAGCACACAATGAAGGGTACTGATACTGCTTTAAAAGGTGAGCTATGGAGGCTTCATCTAACTAGCCAAAAGAACCAGTTGCTGGTCTGAAATGCTACAATGCAGCATGTCCCCTAGTTATGGGATGCAGGCTTGGAGTTTTAAAATCCTAAGGCTGAAATTAAGGAGGCATAATGTCTGAGTTACAGTAGTATTTAAATTAGCAGTATGTGTAGTTATCCTGTGCCCAAACAACAGATAGACTTAGTGCTTTTTTTAAATAGATCAAAGAAGTATCTTGCAAGAACAAATAGAGTTTTGGTAGTCTGACAGAGGAATGAGCTAGGTTTAGCTCTGAGTGTGGAAAATTCCAGGATTTTATCTACAGGAGACTAGTACCTATGACATGTAAAGTCATTGTTAGACTGGACAAACTACACCCTACCAAAAAAATGTGGAGAATAATTTTCAGAATTAAAAATCAAAGGCAATTTTTTTTGAAGAACAATGGTCATTGCCAACTCACGCCTTAATGCTCAGAACAAGTATCTAATAGAGCAAACACCTGAGGTTTAATGTGAGCAGGTCAAACTCACTTAAAACCTGCAAACATCCTATTTTGTTTTGAACAAATAGGTGATCATCACTGGCAGACCTACGTCTAAGGGTGGACTTTAGATTGAAAAACACTGATTAAGGTTATTGGTAGAGTGTGGCTGCCCAACCTATTTCCATCTCCAGTTGTCATTGGAAAGGGAAGAGCTCAACTGGTGAATAGACCTTTATTCAGAGGCACCAGACTAGGGAGCACCAGTTGAAGTAGGAAGTAATTTGGGTGAATATGCTGAGGACAAGGTCATCGTAACCACTGAAGACTCTCAGGGCTATCTTGGAGTGTATCTGATGAAGAGATATAGGAAAAAGTCCTAAAGCTTGTGACTTTTACAGAAAGTACAGGCCAAACAGAGTAAGAAGGAACAACTGAAACCAGTGTTAACAGTAGCTGGGAAAAATGCATCTTAAATGCCTGATTGTGTTTATTATCTAGGATCCATAAGTCCTTCTAGTTTCTATCCTGAGATAGCCTTAGTAGAAAATACAGTCCTCAGATATATAATTTCTCATTTCCACATAGTGTACTGCATAGCTGGTAGTGCCCAGCAGTGATCACAGCTCTGTGGGCATGAGGTCCCACAGTTTGTAGCAAAATGCCTGCTGCTCCCCATATCCTCAGCCCAGTGGGCTGGTCACCAATAATACCAAATCCTAAAAGCAACTTTTCAGAAAGTCTGGGCAGCAAGGTTGTGTTTAGCCTTGCTACCTCATTGAACTCCATGTCTGCCAGCATAGCTGAGGATTTAATTTAGCTTTTTTTCATCACCCAATACTGAGGTACAGCATATGTGGATGCAAGGCTGCAGGTGTTTAATAGCGTCTAGGAAAGCTTTACAAACGTGGCTAATTATTATTATTCATTAGCACTGGGTTTACATTTCTGGGTAGAGGTAAGATTAGGAACCCTGCTTTGCTGTGGTTTACTGAACACGAACTTCAAGTGATAATTTTTTGGCCAAAATATTCATTATTGAAATGGTAAGGATATTCCCTATCACTTTCTAGATACAGGACCAAGGGTGGAGTTTAAGTCTTGAGTATTTCAAGGTATTGGAACTAGCACAAATATTAGTATTGTGGGATGAGTAGATTTTGAGTGCACGTAGGTACACTTTGTAGAAAGATCTGAATGCAGTAATCCACCTACGTGTGATCTGGGCAGCCTTGCAAAAAGATAGAATCTAACCACCACAAAACAGCACCCTGTGTTAATGAAGCTTTGACTGGATTGCCTCACCTTTGCTGATGAACACATATGATCCATGAGATCAGAGATTTGAGTAGGATGATTAATCTTGACTTCACCCTGGGAGAATAGTATGAATGTACTGAAACAAAACATTTTGAGTTCTGAGGCCCCATATCTGAAAAGACTGCTTGTACAACACTTTGTGCCCCCTCAGCTCCGAAAGACCCTGAGAAAACTGATAAGGAATGACATGAAGAACATTTGTTACTAAATGTAAGATTTCCTGTTTAGCGTGCTTTCCCTGCTGGAATGCATTTATTGCTTTGTTTGTCCCACTCATCATAGGTTATTTCCATCTCAGAAGCAGCTTTAAAAAAAATTATTAGATTTTAAAAGAGAGCAAAAATCTGTTGCAGTTTTCATACTCAATTTTCAAACATGATAGCTCGAGCTATATTTGGACATAACATCAAAACCATCTAGTTAAATATGTCCTGAAAAAAAATCTGAACTCAGAAAGGAAGCCTTGGCCATAACTAGTTATCACATTGTGAAAAGCATAAAACTCTCATCAAATCTCTGATCTCGTGGCTCAGACGTGTTCATCACCAAAGGTGAGGCAATGCAGTGAAACCTACATGACAGGGTGCTGTTTTCTGGTGGTTAGATTTTCCCCTTTTTTCAAGGCTGCCCAGTACCACAAACCATATGCTCAGACAAATCAAAAACCTTTAAGTATATTCTTTGTCTACAAAACCATTGGCATATCTGATTCTTCCTACTGGATTATCACTGTCGTTAGTTCCAAGACACAAAAGCCCACAGAGGCCAATTTAATCTCGTGTTCTATCTCTGTCATTTGATGTGGGCTGTGAGAAGGAACAGGTATTGCCCCCCCAGGCAGCTGCGGAGCTGATTTACAGCAGTTTATTTTCAATGGTGAAAGGAATTTTTTTAGGTCCTTTCTGTCTGTCACTAGTAGAAACTGAAGACAAACTCTGAAAGCAGAGTTGAGTTGCCTGAGACCTGCTATTTATTGACCTTTCATACAGTCAGTGTTATTAGTTTAACCCCAGTCCTGTTCAAGCCGAAAGCTCCATATGCAGACATGAAAGCCAGACCTCAGTCCTTCCTTCTAGGAATGTGATGGCTTTCCAGGAAGGGGCTGAAGGACTCCTGGGCTACCTGCAGGAAGCTCACCCAGTTCTGATCTACCACCTCATCATAAACTTACGCAAGAGCTTGGGTAGTGACAAGCTTCTGCGTTAACTGATCTGGTAATGGACAAATCTGGTGGATTCTACCCCCAAAAGTCAAAATTTATAACCTTGGCTGTCTCACAGGGAATTTAAATCATTCAGGGCTTTTTCTAGATGAGAGATTCCACAGCCTTGGCTTGGAGACTCCTTCATGCAAATTTGTAACAGCAGCTTATCAGAATTGCTGGTCTAAGGAAGGTGCTGGAGAAAATGGATCCTCACCAATATCCAAGTGACTTCAAAGGAGTGTCTGGCTCTTGGGTATCAGCTACTGTTGCAGAGTAACTTGTACTCCCTTTCAGGATGAGCAGGCCCAGTCAGCATGGGTTTATGAAAGGCAAGTCCTGCTTGACTAACCTGATCTCCTTCTATGACAAGGTGACTCATTTAGTGGATGAGGGAAAGGCTGGGGATGTTGTTTACCGGGACTTTAGTAAAGCTTTTGACAGCATTTCCCACAGCATTCTCCTGGAGAATCTGGCCACTTATGGCTTGGATGGGTGAGCTCTTCACTGGATAAAAAAATTGTCTGGTTGGCTGGACCCAGACAGTGGTGGTGAATGGAGTTAAGTCCAGCTGGTGTCTGGTCACAAGTGGTGTTCCTCAGGGCTCAGTATTTGGGCCAGTTCTGATTAATTTTATTAATGACCTGGAGGAGGGGATCAAGGGCACCCTCAGTAAGTTTGAAGACAACACCAAGTTGGGCAGGTGTGTTGATCTGCTTGAAGTTAGGGAAGCTCTACAGTCTGGATTGATGGGCCAAGGCCAGTGGGATGAGGTTCAACAAGGTCAAAAAAATTTCTTCACATAAAGGGTTGTCAAGCACTGTCCCAGGCTGTCCAGGGAAGTGGTTGAGTCACCACCCCTGGAGGGATTTAAAAGACATGTAGATGTGGCACTTAATGATATGGTTTAGTGGTGACCTGGCAGTACTGAGTTAACAGTTGAACTTGATGATCTTAGAGGTCTCTTCCAACCAAAACAATCCTATGATTCTACGATCACACAGAAACAGCAGCACATTAAAACCCCAAGGGGGAAAAAACCCAAACAACGTGGCTTATGATAACTGCTGCTATCAAAAGTGTCCTGCATTCAGCAGCTGCCAGTGCCTCTTCCTAGAAGTTTGTCAGAACAGAACTTTCTTCACCAAAAGGGGAACTGTCCTTTTCCAGCAGCTGCAGTGTACCGAACTAGACATTTTTAGAGCCACATCGTGTGCGTGCCCATTGCCAACATTCAGCAGCTATGTACTCAAGAGTTTTCCTGGCAAAGCATCAAACCTCCCTGGAATAATCTTAAGGGGCCTCAGTTAGTATGTTCTCTGGTAGTACAGAAATGCTGAGCCAGGGCACGGAGGTGTGATACTGAGTCTACAGATCTGGTAAATATTTAAGGTTAGGATTACCCACTATTTTAAACCACCTCTTTTTGTGATAAACATTCTCTTATGCTGTGGCACCTAGAGTCCTTCCTGGAGTTAAATAACAAAAGTCATTTCTCGTTGTTATAGATGTTTGTTTCTGTTTAAATACTTAAACTTTGATCAGTTCTTTAATGTTTGCTTATAAAAGTGGAACTGGAATAACATATATATCCTAGCCTGAATGATTGACCAAAGATTTGAGGTGCTTAGAGTAAAGAGGAAAATCTGATCATTTTGTCAGGTACTTTGCTCAATTCTTTCCTGTTTTGGATGGGGACAGATCCCTGTTTTCCTTATTATAAAAGGGGGGGTTGTGGTAGCAGGAAATAATAATTAAAAAAGCAAACAAAAACAGTGGGGAGGACCTGGCAACTAATGTAAAATTCAACTTCAAGTTCTGATTCAGATGGTTTCTCACTTAAAGGATAAACACAAGGTATAGCTGGTTTTGAGAAAGTTTATCAGCATTTAAGATGGTTTTAAGCCTAGGAAACTCTACTGAGGAAGCAGGTAGCCCAGATGACACTGGCTTTGGTATCAAGATGGGCATATATTACTGTACAAAGTAGACACAAACTGGGTCACTCTGGAAACTGAACATATCTTTCTGTTTATTGGTTTACTGATGGTGTAAATATTTGAAGAAGGAAAATGGCATAAACATCACAGGAGCACATGGAGGAGGGAGGTGCAGACATCCTGGAAAACAGGGGAGGTGACCCTGCAAGAGACTAGAAGAAAGGTTTTGAGCCAGCTTCCTACAGAAGGAGGATTAGAAAATCTCAGACAGTTTCTTATATTTGTCACCCATTAAACAGCACAAAACTTAAAAAAAGACATACATAAAGCAATGCACTGCTGCGTAAAGAGGGATTAAAAAGAAAATGATCAATGAAAATGCTACTGGAAGTACTGCCTTACTGTATACATTTGAAAAAAACAGGTTACGAGCCTCAAGGCTTTGAGTAAGAATCAAGGCTTTACTTCATTGACAGGAAACCAGAGTTGGAAAGAAATTCACAGCATTTTCCAAATGCTAATTTTTTTTTCCCCTTAAAATGAGAAGGCTGCCAAGCAGCTTCTATTGGAAAGAACAGAACCTGTATTTTCATATCAAATTATAGAAAATAGGAGTTGAAGGGGACTCAAAATAGGAATCTGTCTGCCTCTTTGGAAGAAGGACCAAGTAAGTGTAGCCATCCTTTATCAAGTTTTTTTTAACCTGTTTTAAAATCCTCCAGCAATAGAGTTTGGGGATTCTCCAGGCAACATCTTCTGAAATACATTACTTAAAGAAATTATCTTCTGCTTTTTCTTCCTGTTAGTTTTTTCTTATCGTTCTCACTTGGAGAACAAATTTTCCTTCTAATATGTAACACTCTTGATAACATTTCCATGAACAGGAAGGCTAGCAGTTTTGCGGCTTTCCTTCTCTGTGTATTTCTGTAACATTTCTACTAGTTCTCTTCCCTTTCTGGTATTTTGCAAAGCAAAACAAACTTTATTTTTAAAACATTTCCTCATAAATCTTATTTCCTAAGTTGCTTTCCAGGTTCATAGTTCTTCACTCGTGTGTCTCTGTTTCCCTTGCGTCTTTTTTTAACATGCACCATCCAAAGCTGGCACCGAAATCTGGAATTCAGAAGTGCTGAAGGGTCTCTCTGTAGATGTGTTACTCAAAGAGGGCTAAAGGAATGGCACAGTTTACCTCCTGTGTTTGACTTACAGTAGTCCTGCTAGTATGTCACAGGGTGACATTTGCTTAGTTGCACAAGTATCACAATTCTTCATATTCAGTTTGTAGATCCTATTCTGGGTTTTTGCTGCCTTGTGAGCTTCTCTTCCTCTCCTATTTAGACTATCATTTTTTATTTCTATGGTTTTAATAAATTCATTAATTTAGGACATTTCTTCTGTTTAATGAGTATGTTTTGTGTTGAACCTGCTTGCACAGGCTGGTGCCAGTTGCTCAGGAAATTGGAATTCTATTTTAAAGTGATATAAATCACAAACTGGAAAGGGCTACTTGATGTGCCACCCTTCTTGGGTAGCAATTATTGTGCCCTACTGCGAGTCATACCACTGAATTTTGTGGTTACTTTTTAATAGTTTTATGTAGACTATATATCCCTGCTTTCCACGTGAGAATGTTATAACAAGGTCTTACCCAAAGTTTTATTATAAATGCAGTAAATTATGTCAGTTGTTTCCCTGTCATCAGCTGGATGAGTGTGGTGGACTGACCTTGGCTGGCTTCCAGGTACCCACCAAGCTACTCCTCCACTTCCCCTTTTTAGCAGGACAGGGGAAGAAAATAAGGTGAAAAGCTTGTCAGTTGAGACAAGAACAGGGAGATCATTCACCAATTACCATCAAGGGAAAAAAGAGTCAATTCAGAGAAGATTAATTTAATTTATTGCCACTTAGTAACAGATTAGGAGAATCGAAAATAAAAGCAAAACTAAAAGCACCTTCCTCTCATCCTCCTTGTTTCCCAGGCTCAACTTCACTCTTGAATCCCCTATCTTCTCCCCCTTGAGCAGTGCAGGTGAATAAGGGTTAAGGTCAGCTCATCACCCATTGTCTCTGCTGCTCCTTTCTCCTTATACTCTTCACCTGTTCCAGCTTGGGGTTCCCAACCATGGACACAGTCCTTCATGAACTGCTCCAGCATGGGTCCTTTCTATAGGCTACAGTCCTTCAGGAATGGATTGCTCCAGCATGTATCCCCTGTACACCACAGGTCCTGTGAGAAAACCTTCTTCTGCATGGGCTCCTCTCCATGGGCCACAGCTCACACCAGGAGTTTGCTCCAGTGTGGGGTCTTCACATGCTGCAGCTTTCTTCAGTACAATTCCACCTACTTCAGCACAGGGTCCTTCATAGGCTGCAGGTGGCTATCTGCTCCACTGTGAACCTTCACAGGCTTTAGGAGGTCAACCTGTGTCACTGTGGTCTTCACCGCAGGCTGCAGCAAATGTCTCCTCGAGCATCTGGAGTACCTCATCCCCCTCCTTCTTCACTGACTTCGGTGTCTGCAGAGTTGTTTCTCTCATATATTCACACTCCTGTCTTCTGGCTGCTGTGCAGCAGCAGAATTTTCCCTCTTCTTAAACATGTTATCGCAAAGGCATTACCACCATTGCTGATGGGCTTAGCTTTGACTAGTGTCAGATCCATCTTGGAGCCAGCTGGCACTACTCTATATGACACGGGGGACAGCTTCACACAGAAGCCACCCCTGCAGCCCCCTCGCTACCAGAACTTTTGCCACGTGAACTCTGTACGATGAGTTACCATGTCAGAGAAGAAACTAAATTCCCCTAACATACTTTACTCTTGACAAAACCATGCTGGCCATTTCTAAGCACCCTATTGTCTTCCAAGTGTTCACAGGCCATTTCATAATTTGTTCCAGTAGCTTTCCACATTCAGCTGAATTCCTTGGATTTGTTCCTCTTCTTTGCTTCCATCTCCTTGAAGACATATAAGACACTCACCCTCTGTAAATCCTCAGGGCTTACCTCATTGCAGTCAACTTTTAAACAGTCCCTCTGAAGGATTTTTCTAGTAAAAACAAGTGAGCAAGAACACACGTGCCGGTTCCTCTTTTTAAGGTTTTCATTTGGCTGATGTTTATGAGTTGTCTCTTTTTCCAATGTAGATGATGCTTATTCCACATTTTAATTCTGCACAAGGAGACAGGGTTTTTGGCACACTGTTGATTGACTTTTGATAACACAGCTCCTGCTTTAACAATCTGCCATTTGTCATAACCATGCAGTAGGCAACAAAAGGTCTCTGTTAAATGTTTAATGCCGGGCACAATCCCAGCAATCAGGGCTGGTAGATTGAAGAGACTATGCAGCATATGAGAATGGAAGAAGCCAGAGGGGAGAAAAAAAAAACCCAGAGAAAAATGTGGAGTTGTTGTCTAGGTTTTGTATAAATACAGCTGGATATTTTATTATCTTTAAAAGTGGAGGATTTCCCTTTGGTAATAGAAATCAGAAATCTAATGAGTATGAATAGTCTGCTTAGTAACATAAAAACTGCAATCGCAAGTATCTCTTGTTTTACTCTCCACAAACATGTTTGATTCAAAAAAGATCAGTTCATAGTTCTATGTAAAAAGAATCAATTATATTAAACCTATTGTTTAGAATTAACTTTTGTTAATTTGTAGCAACTTTTGTAGCAACAGTGACATTTCTTCCTACAGCACTGTTGCTTTACAGAGCAGAGTAAAACTGCACTGCAGCCCAGAGTTCATCTGCTGTCCTTCACACATATTGACCTTAGAAAAGTTTCCTAAAGACTACATAATGAAGCCCCATTTATAGACAGGCTTTTTGTTGGGTTGGGAGTTTTATTTTGGGAGGGTTGGGGGCATCTGGTATGTATTGCTGTCTCAATATGGAAAATAATCATCATAGATTCTCCAAAGGATGTAATAAAAAAGTGGGAAAATGTTCAGAGTGTTTCGAGGTGATTTAAAGAAGCTTTTAAAGTTGCAGCATGCCTGGTAAGTGTGGTACTGATAACTTGCAAGTAACAGAAAATAAAAGCCTCTAATCAAAGCTAAGGTTGAGAGAAAGGTCTCTACATTTAAAGTCTTAAAAACAGAGTGCCAGTGAAGTGTGGAAGCACTTAGCATAAAACCTCATTTCAGGGGAATTAGCAGTGTAAACAGTGCCCAGTGCATAACAGCATTTTGTGTTTGTATCTCTAAATTGTGCAACCAAGGAAGGATTCAGCAACTGATGGCCACCTATATTGTACATGAGAAAGCAAAATCCCCTTTAGGATGTTATTATTCTTTAATCAAGTCTTGTTTAAATTAATTCTCTTCCCAAAGGGATAAGATTTGGGTGACCTTTTCAGGGCATCATATTAAAGTGTGCTTTGTTTATTGAGCACTTTTGAAGCAGCTTGGGACAAAATGCATTTTTTCTTATTAAAATGTCTCTGGACCAGTTCCATTACCCTCCCACTTGCTGTAACCCACAGGACTAAATGGGTGTAACAAAAAGAAGAATTTGGCCATTGACCTATGACTCCAGTGACTCATACTGGATCATATAAAACTGTCTCCCATTACAGACTATAACAGAGGGCTGCTGCTAACATTGAGCTTCCCTGATACCACACAATGTTCAGGAGGCTTCAGGGAAAGCGACCTTTCCAGTGGATTAACAGAATCACAGAGCCACAGATAATGGTGGAAGCTGAAAGGGATCTCCAGAGGTCATCTGCTCCAATTCCCCTGCTCAACCAGGGTCACCTCGAGCTAGTTACCCAGGACGCTGTCTAGGTGGGTTTTTTGATAACCCTAAGGAGGGACACTCCATCACTTCCCCGGGCAACCTGTGTCAGTGCTCATTCACCCTTACAGTCAAAAAGTGTTTCCTGATGTTCAGCTGAATTCTCCTGTCTTACAGTTTGTGCCTATTGCCTCTGGTCTTGTCAGATACACCACAGATTGAAGGGAGGATGAGGAGTATACTGGCTTGGAGACAAGAAAGGCCATGTTGTGTTTCCAGATGACTTCTCTTCCAAGCCCAGTATTCAGACTTCATACTTCTGGATTCTTCCCTACGTCAGAGCCCTTGCTTATGGGGTTGCAGAACCCGTGGAAGTTTTGGTTGGAGGAGCTTCAGTCCCACCAAGCTGTCTTGATGTGGAGCTGGCATCTTTGCAGGTGCTCTCCACAATGAAGAGACATACAGAAATATCCCCACCTGGCCACTTACACCAGGATCTCTCTGTGAGGTTGCATCTCAGCCTGCTCTTCCCATGCAAACCTGACTGTACGCTCCAGCAGACAAGCTATTCTGCTATGGGCAGGGAAGAAGGGAGGGATGTCTGAGGTGAAATCTACCTGTATATTTGCCTGCTTGTGTTTGTGTACCATTCTCACCTCTGTGTCTCCTTTTCAGATCCTCTCACCTAGGATGTGTGGAAGCACAGCCCTTTTCCATTCACAGGAGCAGAGAATAACACATGGCCCCATGCATTTTATTTTAGGATGTGAGGGTTACATTACATATGTGGATTACCTAATCCAACACATCAGCCAGCCAAATTGGCCAACCATATTACTGGAGGGGTTTTTTTTGCTCAACCAGGGAGCTAAATGCTCTCTCTGCCTGGAAAAATTATCAAGAAATAGTGTTTTGGAGAAAATGTTTTGGAAGCATCATCCCAAGTGGGGATTAAGCTTGTTTTAACAAGGGTAATCTGGAATTGGAAAACTGCACCACGCATCCAAGTGTGCCTGGTGATGTGTGGAAGCATAAAGGTGAGACTGACTCATAGGAGTGCTCTCAGGGCCATTTTACAACAGTAATTCACAGTGTATCTGATCCAAAACAAAGCAGGATTTGCTTGCCCTCAGGGATCACTGTGTACATACAGAGGAAACAAAGGGCTTACATCTTTCAACACAAAATATTTCAGTATAAATAGCTCACAGTAACGCAGCTAATCTCTCAGGCCTTCTGTCAGCCAGCTGCAGAAGAGGGAGGAAAGGAAAAGCTTTTGGTGAAGGCATCTTCAACATAGAGGGTGGGCTTTTTTGCAGCTTAAAAATCCCATGCTTTGTGCTTGGTTTCTGCATCTAAAAGTCATGAGGGGTGATTAAGCAGGAAAGCCTCTTTCAAAGCCCAGGGACTGTGTCTTCTCTGTCCCTGTGAGAGGGGGCTATAAAGTTGGCTCTTCACAGTTTGATCTCTCACCTGTGCTTTGGGGTTATGTCTGCCCTGTTAAATAAAAAACAACCAGGGATGGAACTGAAGCAAAACTTCTCTCCCAGGATCTATTATGGACCAATCCAATCAGCTCTGCCCAAGACAGAACCCTAGCATGGAGTGGATGACAACTCCCCCAGGTAGTTTTCCCCACTGGCAGTGAGGGTAAGACTGAACCTGATGCGTTTCATCGCCTTTATCATCACCTCTGCTGTCTTTGAACACGCAGGCTCTCGTGCTTTCCCTTAAGGATGTGCCCTCAGCTTCATATGATAAAATCACCACCCTGATGGACCTTGAGATAGGAGTCAAGGATCACTTCCTAGAGTGGTTAAGTGTTCAGTGATGTAAACACAGGCCCGCAGGGTGACATGGCTGGTTACCTCAAGCCTGGGCTACTTTTCAATGAAACTGTAACATTTTAAGTACAGAAAGACAAATCCTATCAACCAGATTGTCCATCTGCATTCAGACATAGAAAGGTTGCCACAGAGGGATGCAAGGAAGAAGGCTATCTAGAAGTCAAGCAAGGGCAGACAGGTAATGTAGGCTTTGTGTGTACACAACTTTGAGGTGCACAGCCTTGAATGAACAGCCTAAAATTTCCATTCAAACATAAATTCAAACTTATGGAAAGCATCTAAGCACAGATTTGGGAGTTAATCTCATAAAGATCTTCCTTATGTGCTAGGTTAACAAGATCCAAAGATCTGGCATCAGATCCTCAGGTTACTCAAACTAGGTGACCACAAAACCTAGGAGGACTGACCCTCTGATTTCCAAAAGATCGTGAGAAAGTTAATGGAAGTCAGAGTCAGATCTCCAAAGGCACAGGGGAGAAGACAGATCAGGCTTTCTTGTTTATTTGCTAGTTACACATGCAGAGCACATGTTTTCCTCAGCTTTGCTTCAAGATGGTTTAATTGGCAACATGTTAACCTGGGAAGGAAGAGAAGCTGACAGAGGGTTTTAAAATGCCTTTTCCCACAGATGCCTTAGTTGGTGGTGTAGCCACTGAGTAGGTATGTGTTGCAGTGGCACTGTGGCCCAGGGGTGTCAGCATTTGTTGATGTAAAGAGAAGGTGGGGGACACCACTGTCAATCAGGTGGATCTGTGGTCTCAGTGCTTTCCTTCCACCAGGACTGTCAGGGTTCCATGCAACACAAGGGAGCCAAGCCCATTCCTGAGGTGGGCAGCACATGGAAGGAGATGTTCTTGTTCAGCTCCTGTGCTGATCCATCATCATGCCTGCTCTGGTGACAGTTGCAAACAAGCCAAATTGTTCAGGAGAGTTATGAAATTGTGAAAGATGGTTCCTGCCAGCATAGTTTTTTATCTCTTTTTGGTATGCACACATCCTGCTGCTACAAAGAGGATAAGGAGCAGGTTCCTTCATTCAGCCACACTGGCCTCCCTTATGCTGGGCTTTCTTCAAAGGAGCCAGTCCTCCCTGGTAATGGTTAACTGCTGGGAGAGGTGGTGGGCAAAGGTGCCTACCTCTAAGGAAATGCCAGGAGTGGCTCATTAGCCTGTTTAATATTTCAGCTGCACAGGGACAAAGACTGCTCAATGCACAGCAGAGATATTGTGGAAAGTAACTGACTGTAATAGTTCACTGAGATATGCTCTACTTTTAGTTGAAACCCAGTGTTTTCCCCATCAAAACCATGATGGTCCGTGGTAAGACCAGTGTCTGAAAACTCCAGTGTTGAACACAAAGCAGTAAGAGCACATTTCATCATGCATTGAGGGGTGACCCTGAAATAAAATAAACCACTCTCAGAGGATCAGTGGGCAGACATTGGCCAGATCTCAGTAATGCCAAGCCCTAGGCTTCACATATAGAGTCCTCACAATGCAATCCAGAGGTAAGATTCCCTGTTCACCAAGAAGCACTTAAACATGGTCTTAACATGCAGAACGAGGACTGCCTACCCAATAGGAAACATGAGGTGCATAGGTTTGCTGCACTGCTGTCCCACTCTGGATTTATATACCTGAAGTAGAAGAGAAATGGAGTTATCACTACATACTGGGTAAGAAGAGCCTTCTCCTGAGACCCAGATAACTACGCATGCCATCTTTCTCTCCATTTTGTCCCAAGCTGAAATTGGAATGTCCCTCTACCTACACAGTATCTAGATCCCAGGAATCTCTGTCCCCTCACTGTGGCAATTATCAAGGCTCATGGTTCACAGCTTGGTTCACTAGGCTCTAGGGAGCTAAGGCACTTGAGTGATATGAGGTAATATAGGGTTTCTAGGCTTTGGCTGGTGGCTTTATATCTTTTTGAGATCTTCTTCTTGCTGGACTCTGCTGCCCTCATCTTCCAACCATGATACAGGCAAGGCAATTTATGGGAGCACTCTTCAGTCAGCTGCTGATGCAAATCAGCTCAGACCAACAAGCTGAACAATTAAAGCAATACAGCTGGTTTTCCATAAGGAAAATGAACAACAGTCCTACAAATGGCTTGCCCAGTAAATTGTCAGTGACAAGCTGCTGGAAGGGGTAACTACTGATACAAGTGCATCCCAGAAGGATGTCTAACTAGGTGGCTATCTCTGTTTAGGTTCCTATCAACCTTTCCTCTGCCTACAAGGGAGTGTTTTTAGGAGAACCAAAACCTAAAAGATACTCTTACCTGCCTATGCTTTCATTATCCAAACACACATCACAAAGAGATTTGTTTCAGTTGAGATCTACTCTACAAACCATAGGTCCAGGGCAATCCTTTCTTTCAGAGAGCTTTGCTTTGTATGCTGGTCTTAATCATCTCCTAGCTGCTCTCATATCATTACACTTACTTAGGAAACTGATCCCTAGATATCCCAGTTCCTGATCAATTAACAGAGCATTTCTTTTCAGTTCCCATTTAAGTACACACATATGTTCTCGATCTTGGAGCCTGCACAAAGCTCTGCATTGTGTACTACACCAAGTACTAAAACTAGGACAAGTGTCTTAAACTTGCTGTTTTCAAAGATTTCCCCCTCCTCTTTTGAGCAAAACAAAACCTTTTGTATTATCGTGGCCAAAATGATTCATGAAGGGGAACCACAAGGCATAAAAAGCCCACAGCTCTTCTTCCATTGCAGTTTGGAGTCCATTTTTCAGCTTGGTGTGAACACAAGGGACCATTCCATGGCACTGTCCTGTATAATTTGCCTTTCAGAGCATTGCTGAAGAGAATATCTAAGAGCAGAGATGAATGTTCTTGCCATTTTCTTTGCCTATCTCTGGAGCTGGTAGCAATGCAGGTGCTTCCACTTCCTCTGATAGAAGATTCCTGTAACATCAGCATTGTGTTTTGGTTTACCCTGTGAACCTCCAGCAATCTTCATGATTTTCATAATGACTCTTGGCAATGAGCAAGGCGAATATGCCAGAATTAGAAACTTAACCATTTTAATTCAGGATGTGAGTGAATGTTTCTCTCTGGAAATGTAGCGACAGAGGTTTGGGCAGGACAGGAGGAGAAAAATGCATTAAAAATAAGAGGTATGGAAAAGAAGATCAGAGAGGCAGTGTCGACTCAAGACTGTACCAAACACAGACACAAACAGATGTATGTAGTAGCACTGTTTTTCTTCCTGACATCCTGACTAGATAACTTGTTCAGTGACTGACTCTTGCGAAACAGCAGTGGAGCACCGAGGCCGTAAATAGCCAGTCCCCTATCAGCAGTACAGTGGAATCAACTGCCACACTCACCCTGTCTTGGGCAAACCTGAGAGCAGCGGTGGCAGTCAGTGAAGGTCAAACATGAACATATAAGGAAAGCTCTTGCCACAATAGTAAGAAAGCATGTGAAGTTTCAGCTGTGCCCATTTAGTTGCCTGGCATGTTGTCTTGAAGCCAGTGCTTCCTGGATCTCAACCAAACCAAAAGGCAAGTCCCCTTTCCATTTGGGACTTTCAGCATCAAAAAAGCCTTTAGTAGAGAGCCCCCTGCTCCTCTGTGGCATTGAAGGATGCACTCCACAGAGTGTACTGCAGGAGGTATATAAGAGGTGACAGCACAAGCATAGGTAGTTAGCACCACAGAAGCAAGCAAAGGTACAGTAAGTGATATGAACTCCTCAAGGGATGAGAAATGTCCTTATTTGGGTCCTGTTGAGAGTCAGTTTACAAACTCATATAAATTCTTTCCCATTCTCCATGTGTGAATGCTTGGAGTGGTGATGTTGCATGATGAGGTATCATAGAATGGTTTGGGTTAGAAGTGACCTTAAAGATAGTTCCAACCTCCCTGCCATGGTCAGGAACACCTCCCACTAAACCAGGTATGGAGGGGACTAACCAACCAGTTCCCTAACAGCAAGTTATATAGAGGTTAAAGTAAGTCAGAGCCTAGGGATTTAATTTTGCTGGACATATGAGTCAGGGCTGTGTTCCATTTCATCTAAAAAAATAAAATAATGGTGACCTGGCTGCAGAGAGCCAGCAGCAAGTGCCCCAAGCATGGAGGAGATGCAGCAGCAGATGCAGGATCTCCCTGGCACAAATTCACTGCCCACCACCTTGAAGAGCTGCCTCCATGCCGCTGCTACTGCTGCTGCCCACGGTTCCCCTGCCTTCCCTGAGTGGCTTCACCAGAGCAGAGCCCCTCTGCACTGGGCTGTGGTGTTCTGGGAGGCACCACCAGGTATTTGGGTGGCAGGCAAGAGCCAGAGCAGACCCTGAAGCAAAGCATAATTTCCTGGCCGCAATGAGAGTCTGAGCTAAAGCTCTCCCCTCCGCAAGGACAGCAGCTGGGTTTCGTGCTGAGCTTCCTGGAAGTGTCCCAGCTCCAGGGCTAGGAGTTCTCTAGGCTTCAAGGTCTGTTATGACTGACTGATAAATGTGGGACAAAGTTACCTTTGTCTGCAGAAGGTTTTATTAGCTAGTTTGGGTTGCTAATGAAAAAGCATAATTTACTGACAAAGCTGAATCACCAATTGTCTTCACTACAGAGTCTTGTATCAGGTCATATAGTTAAACACTAATTATAGTTGTCCTTTTCTTTTTTTAAACTGTTCTATATTTGTCCTATAAATAGACATATTGTGACTAAAAACCTAGTTTTCCCAATTTATCTATTAAAGTCATATTCCATAACTTGAAGGAAAAAGCCCCTCGCTCTAATGCAATGACTAAAATACTCCTTTCAAAACACTTTATCGTGCCTCTACATTTCTCAGTTGGGAAAATATTTTATTCACCCTTTGTAGGGTTACATAACCTTGGACACAGGATTGTAAAGGAGCAAGTCCATTCTGAACAAGCATGCATGGTAACTGGGAGTACAATAGTCTTATAAAACAGCCTTATAAAACTATAGCCTTGTCATTTACCCTAATTAGTCAGTGACAAACCCTCTGCCCCTTTGCTTAGATTGGGTTTTGCATCTGGGCTGTCATTCAAGTCATGCTGGGTGCACCGTAGACATTCATTTTCGGTGAATCAGTGACGGAACCATAAGTCATCCAAGATGACTGACTCACAGTCCCATGACTTTTAGCAACAGACATAGTAGATGGTTTTTAAATACGTAGTAACACCATTTCACTGAAAGCAGTGATTTGGAAAAAAGTAGATCAATTCTTCAAAGATACTCCACACATCAATCAGCATAATGCAGAGTTAAGTCTAATTCACCAGAGAGCACACCAGCTAGTTTTCTGAATCACTTTGAACGGCAGCTCAGCTATAAAGATCTTTAAATCAATTAAACAATTTCACTCTAGGCTCTTTGCTTGAAATATCTTTAAAACGCAAGGTACAATTCCTGATACACAGTCCTGGGAGAAAGTAAACACTCTATGAATGATTAGCTAACTTGACCTCAGCTTTCAAATGTACCAATGTCTTTTATATGGAAAGTTAGTAAAGGCCAATGAAAACTGATGTGTGACTGCAATTAACAGTGCTGATTACTGTTGCTGTTTTGCCACCCACATTCTTCAAGAGCCGACTAGAAAAATGTTCTCTTTTCAGAGCTCATTTAGCAATGCTGTCACATGAGGTGCACAGTTCATGGTTTTCACAGTGGCACAGCACACTGAACTTTCATGCTCTGCAGTATTTTGTGCCCAGGCCTGGGGTTTTTTTTCTGCTTGGACAGCAACACACCAGATTTAGTTACTCCTGTTTTACTCCAACAAGAGGACATTCATCCCCTTTGCCTCCAACTGTTTTTTAGCATGAAATATTGTCTGCGGTTGCCAAGGATGAGATCTAGGTGAAGAAGCTTAGCTAACTGAAGAAGCCCAGGTAAAGAAGAAAGACATGGTTGGTGTCAACCTGAAAACAATGCTGGCCAGTATCCTACAACATGGAGCTTCCCAGAAGGGCCCTAGAGCAGTGGGATTCTGGTGTGGGGAGGCAAAGTGTAGGACAGGAAGAAAAAGAAGGTAAGCATGAGCTGAGCAAGGGTGGAAATGCAGGAGAGACTTTGGCAGGGTCAATGAACCTTGCTGGAGCAAGAGCTTTGAGCACAGGGACAGGACGATGGTGAAAAAGAAGGAAACCTTTGGCCTTTGTGCATTGGCATTATTTGAGGATGCATGTCATTTTTCTGTGTACCTGGCAGCACGCCCCTGGAGATGTTTTGCTTGTGCAGGAATCTGGGCAGCTGCCATCTCACCAGTGGGCAACACAGGGACATGTTTTCTGTGCTGGCAGAGGAGGGGTTGATACTTGGACTTTGGAAGGGCTGAGAGGAAGTGGACTCATGGACAGACATTTCAGAATGCATGGAGATGTGGCACACAAATACTACTTAGACCAAATAAATGCCCCAAATACTTATTTTTATTGAGGCAGCAAGACTGCTGTGTAAGCAAAGGGACAAGTAATAAGGTCTCATGAGCAGATGGGGTTTGTTCAGGGTTTGTGCTGAGAATAGACGCAAACTAGACATGAAGGCAAGAGCTTTTAAATTGTGGACTATTTGTGCCCTTCTTAAAGAGCCACTTCAGTGGTGACTGTGACCACAAAGCACCTCAGTCCACATGGAGGCCTCATGAGCATCTGGCCATCACACTGTCCACAGGACTGTCAGAAGAGCCTGTGCCTCAGCAGAGTTAGCAGCATCCAGGCTGCCTGAAGCCATGTTAAACCTTCCCCTCCTTTCTTGGATGAGCCTAAAGACCCCACTGAAGATAGCCTCTAACTCCTGCTGGGGAAGTGCTTCTGCATTTACACATTGGATGGCTGCAGAGCATCCCTTTTGAAGGCACCTGGCATACCCAGAAAAACAGCCAGACTCAGTTGGACACAGACAGCTGAGACCATAACTAACAGGAGCTGGACTGGGAAGGTCCAAACATACAACACTAAAGTCAAATTCCAAGACACAGGAGGTAGAGTCTTTACCAGCAGAAAGGAAATGCTTAATGACACATTCTAGCAGGTGGCTGGGTTTTCTTCAGTGATGTGACAATATATATAGATTGAAAACAATCAAAGACTTTCCTCCCCCCCTCTCCTTTTTATGAATGAAAAGAGAGTCTGAAACTTTTCCCCTGTGAAAGAGAAGGTTGAAAAGAGAGGTGATGGGTTAGCATAACAGAGCTAAGGCACAAGAAGAGGTCCTCAGAGAGCTAAGTATGTGAAGAAAAATATTTATCATGCCGAAAACATTACATTTACTGACACAAAAACAACTAAGTAATTCACCTCTTTCATGGTTGCCAACAATATCTGTAGCAAAAATAATAATTGTTCACCTTTAGTCACTCCTGAAGACCAGGCACAGCTGCTCTTTACCATATACAGGCTCTCTCAGTGCCAAAATGGAGTAATACTAAGTCATATCCTCCACACTCAAAAAGATGCCAATGCGACATCTTTTAGTGCAATGTGCTTGTTGCTCAGCTGTTTTCAAACACTTAAAAATGAATTATTAGTTGAAGGGAGGTGCATTTGTTTGGTAGAGCTGGTGACTTGGAAACAACAGATCCAAAATCCTTCCCTAGGACTGCCATTGCCTTTTTCTGTCTTTTCTTGGCAAGCAATTCAGTCTTTATGAGTTTCAGCTTGTCTGTCTGTAAATAGAGATAACATCTGCACACTAATATATAAAACAAACAGCTTTTCATTCTTACTCACAAGCTGTCCATGAGCAGCCGGTATGTGAATCATCACTGGTCAATACATTTCTTTACATGTGCTTGTTGCAAGCACAGTATTTGTTATCTAAAACTGAAACGCTGATAACCAGCACTACTTTGGTTCATTAGTTCATCTTTTTTCTGTACTTAAAGAATATAAAGCTAATCTCTCTTGGGCACACTGGGGAAAAACAAAACGAAACAAAACCATACAACATTTATAATTGGAAAGAAGAACATGTTTAATGTGGAGTAAACCGAATAATTTCATTGTCATATTATTTAAAAACTTGTCAGCAGTGTGTTTGCAATGGGTTAGCGTTGCTGAATAAGAAATAGTTTCTGACTCCAGGGCTGCAAGCAGAGCAGGTCACCAGTACCTCACTCCATTCACTGTTCAGTCCTAATGTCACTTAGCATGTGACAGGCAGAAAGAAAATCATAAATGCTCTGTACTCATTTTCAAGAGTAATGATTAAAATCACGACAGAAAGCCAAATCCTACCTTCTTCTGCACAGCAATAGAGGAATGAATAGGGGCAAATAGACACTGTTCCTTCCTCCACAGCAGCTGGAGACTTTCCAAATCTGGTGCTTAACAGAGTAGTAAACAGAACATCAATTAAATAGGACATGGGCACAGTTTGTACACCATGACCAGGAGAGGTCAAGCTCCCAGCCCTACGCTGAAGCTGAATTGCTGTGGTGCATCTTTCAGGCAGTTTCCCATTGCCACTTCACTAAGCAAAAAAAAAAAAAAGGCAAGCTCTGCCTATACGTTTCTGCTTCTTTCTGTGTTTGCATTTTGCAGTGCTAGTCAAAGTTAAGGGCAGTTCATGCTTTGGCCTTGAGTCTGTGTTTATTTCATATTTCTGGGTTAATAAACCAGATCAACTGTATTCCTTGCATAGAGAGGGGAAATTTTCATCAGAGCATATTACAATTGCTCACATTGTCACAGATTTGGTCTTTAATGAAGATGTCTTTAAAGAAACTGGTACTTAGACCAGAATTTTAGCAGTCTCAGCACTGTACCTGTTTCTGGTTTACCTATTCTTCATATAAAATGCACCTGCAGACTCCTACAGATGCTGCTCAGGCTGTAGGGTTTCGATCAGAGGTGTCCTTTAGTAAACCACCAAAATAATCAGGGTTCTCGTTATTTATCACAAAGATGTAGAAAAATCACTTGACCTTATTTTAAGCTGGGTACCTTAAAAATATACATCACAATAAATTTGTGAGGACAGAGAATACTGTAACCTCCATTATATACTTCAGGAAATCAAGCCAAGGACAGACTAGCAGCAGTATTCTAAAATAACACTTAGCTACGTCAAAAAGAACTTAGAGAGAAATTGGGTGTTAAACCCAAGGTGTTATCCAGAAAACAGACACTAAATAATTTTGATACTTATGAGCCCAGAATTTCCATGAAATTCCCTTCAAACCTGCAGTCCACAGCACTGAGGGTATCTGCAGTGGGCAGCAAGCACCAAAGGCATCACAGCACACTGTTCCTACACCAACACTGATGAGCCCTCTCCTCCCACAGCCACAGCCACAAGCTCTCAGCACCGAGCTGGATGCATACAAGCTCACATTTAACCCAGAGACCCAGTGTCGAGGTGCATGCAGGAGGAATGTTGAACATCACTGCTCCTCTAGCCCAAGAGGACTCTACTGTTCCTGGTGGGGAGGGTGTAGTCGTGGGAGGAGGCACTAAAGCTGGACTGGGGGAAATGAATAATGGGGGAAAAACAGTCTCTCCCCCTCCTTTGAGGGTGTACTGCCTAAAATGCAATGTTCAGGGAGAAACCAGGAGTGAGAGAGCGTGAGAAGTGTAAGCCAGTAACGAGGTCTACTATCCCTGAGCAGGGAAACCAGTCTTCTGTTTCTTTTTGGATTTTTATGCATTTTTCTTCTTTCAAGCACATAGGACCCATAGAGAGTGATTTCCAGGGAAAACCCCATATTAACTTGGAGTAAAAGCCACAGGGGTTGGGAGGGGAAAAAGAAATCTCAGTAGAATTTTGTCATTAAAAGCACCATACTACCTGGTTTATGCTCAGCCACAAGATATAGTGTGGCAAGAAGATTATGTCTCATGTAAAGTCATGCCTCTGAAGGCCTTTAGTACACCAGCAGTAGGATTTTACCCGACCCTGTGTAGGAAGGCTTCAAAATTTCCCTAGGTGGCTGGTGGCAGTGTCCCAAGTCAACTGGAGGCCTTCAAGTTGAAAACAAAACAGAACAATCCCTTCCTGGGGAGTTTCTTCCCATCAAGCATTTTTGTGAGGAGTCCAACCTCTCCCAAGAGATCTGGCAGTCAAAAATCCAGAAAGCAAATGTTTAAGAGCTTCCTTCACCCTTCTAAATTGCCTTGACTGCTCTGGGAAGGAGGTTGCTTTTATTGTGTCCAGGGTGACTTTGTGTGGAGGGCAACAAATTCCCTGGCCATGGGAATATAATTCCCTGGCCTCTTTGGGCCACAAAAAGGAACCTTTGACATATTTCAAGGCTGTCAGCTATGACCAGGTCCTTCTCTCTGACTATGGATGGCCACCCCATAGATGATTCCTCTTTGGTTTTTCTTGCTTGTTGCCTACTGTTGAGCCCTCTCGTCTTAGAGAGCCAGCTTGCAGAGCCATAAAAAACCTTCAGGGCTTTCACACAACACCACACTGTGCTAAAGCATCCTCCTGGAAGGGAAATACAAGGAAGCACAGACTGGAGATTCAGTGACAGCCATCTCCACACTCTCACTGATTCAGGAAACAGAAGTTGGCCAGCATCTCTAGAAGATAGTCTGGATGACCATGTGCATAAGGAGATAAGGTTTCTCTTCTGTTTCAAGCAGGAGGACTGACCTCCTTTCTCCCTTCCCTAAAGTCATTTTGCCTTGCCAAGGGCAGCCAGCATGTCACAGCACTGCCTCTGGGGCAGGGGCATGGCAGGGCTGATTCTTGCTTTGGCTCCTCTGCCAAGCTGGGAGACGACCACCATACTGAACGAGGGGAAACCTTGCCAGCTCCGAAACTGCTGGAATTTCCATAAAACCAAAAAAACTCAGTGCTTCCAAAATTGCTGCATGTGACAAACACAGCCTTCTTTCATCACCAGTTTTTGTTATTTCTATTACCTGACGTTTTTTAGTCTGACTTCTTTGGCTTGCCGCCTGTAGTGACAGCAACAGACATCGGTGAAATTCCAGCCCCAACTCCCTCTGATCTTAGGAGAAAAAGGTACCTCATGCCACCTCTAGATCTTAGAGGATTTCACAGGGGGTTTAGGGATGTTCATCCCTCACATCTGTCTCACAGTGGGCTACACAGAGCTTTATAGTATCAACCCGAATGCTTCCTGGACACACAAAAAGCTGCAGAGACCTGTCTCGATAGACTCGTGTGGACCTGCTAGCCTGCCTGCTTCTGCTGGGTGCATTGGGCTTTCACATCTCATCCACCATCCTGCTGGCTTTCCAGTATTTTGGAATACCACTTACCCTTTTACCAGCATTGTCCTTTACCAGCTGGTGTAAAGTGAGCAACAAAGATCAACTGGTTTAACGTCATTGGTCTAACTGCTTATGAGGTCAAGGTCAAAAGTGTCAAAAAGGTTTACATTGAAATTATAGTTAAGAGAAATTGGGAAGTTATAGAGATGATGAAGACATCATTTTTCAAAGTATACATATTTATTCCTTACAATTATATATATATCTATTCTATGTGTGCATGTGTGTATATTATATATTCAGGTACATAAACACACATAAATATATCCATGTATGATTTTCACTGTATAGAGTGCAACGATAAAATCTGTTTCATAAAGCTGGCGTAGATCCAGTTATTGCAGTGAACTTTAGGTGGACATAATTTCTGCCACTGCAGGATCTCTGAACAGCTGAGACTGAATCAATGTCTCTGCTTGGCACATTTCAGTTCTGGGGCCCATCATCCAAGGGTGTGTGTTGCCCCATTTAGATCTTAACATTTAACTTTATGTACTTTTGCATCTACAGACAGTTTACAATCAAGTTTGTATACCAAAAGTCATAGAGATGAAGCTCTTACAAAAACAGTGGACCTTAGCCAAACCACAAGCATGTCTATAGTGTGATATCTCAGCTATCTTCCACGCTCTGATATTGGTACTAGACAACAACGTCCCTATCATGATTAGAGCATGGAAGAAAAGGGGAAATACAGAGAAAGTTGTTTGAGCTGGATTGCCTCTTAAGAGAATTTTGTTTTGATTACAGATTTATTTTGTTTTATTTAAAAGTTCTGTTCCCTCTGCCACAGAGATGTTTATCTAACAAGGTTGATGCTTTCTTTTTCTGAAGTTATAATTATGTTAGCATTGCAGAACGAAGATTTCATCCAATATTTTTTTCAGGCAGGGTTATATTCAAAGATTATTTTTTGGCTTCAGATACAGCTCTGTAATCTATGGGTCAGATTTTCAACAGCTATTTCATATTGATTTACACTGGCTGACTAGCAGGGCCATTTCATCTAGCAAGCTGAGGCCTAAACTAATTGCCAATGTCTCATTAGACAACTGCATAGACAATCCAGTCCTGATGTATTTACATGTTTGTATTGGTCTTGAAAACAAGGGCAGGGAAAATAATGATTCCTGGCAGTTATTATATGCTGAACCAGATGCTACATTTTTTCCTCCTGTTACTATTAGCTGATTTCAGTGATACAATATAATTACTAAAAGCAGAAGATGAGTAAGGTGACCAGCACTGGATATGACACAGACAGTCCCTGCCCAAAATACCTACGATCTCAACAAGACAGTTACAGAGCAGACAGTGAGAAACATGATGGAGCTGGCTTAAGGGACAAATATCTAAACAATTATTATAATAACTATTATAATAATTTGCTATAATTGCACAAAAGACCATTACCTGTTTGACGATACAGCAAGCATTGGTTTGTTCTCTGGTCAAAAAATAAGTTAGTGACAAAAGACTCTCCTAGCTGTCGTGCCTGGCTTGTAATGCCAACGGTATCTATTCAGCGGCTGACTCTAATAAAAGTCATCTAGCTTTTTTTGGGAAAAGAGCAGAAAGGGAGGGCAGCAGCTTGTTGGGTGACCTCAATTCGCTGAGCTGCAAGGCCAGTTTTTTAGACTCCCCTTTTATAAATGCTGCAATTATCTTCTATACATAATTCCAGTTACAATTCTGATTGGAAAATGGAGCTGCTTAGGGGAGCTTACAAGATGACATCTGTTCAACAACGGACATCTGTGCCAGCACAGCAAACCAGAGCTGCCTGAGGCAGGGTGCTTGAGTGAGATCCACACACAGACCCACATCTGTATGTGCTGCCACGGACCAGTACTTCCTAGCAAAATGTAATGCAGACGAAGTGCACTTACACTCTATGCCCCCTCTCAAAAGTCATCCCAGCTTCAGTCTGTAAGGAATGTTAAAAAAAAACAAACTTAGAAAATATACCTCCTTGGCTGTGATGTCCAGCAATTCCTTAAACAAAATTACTTCCACATATAGCCATCCCCAGCCCAGTGCAGATAAGCAGAAACAGGCTTTTACAACTAGTTTTCAATATTTTTTGCTGAATCTTTGGACTTCTTTCACCCCCTTTTGCTATTGGATGATTACTGAATTAGCTGATTTCTCTGCTAACCCACCTCCATCCTACTCTGCTGGCCTGCACCTGCAGTCATGGAATCATAGAATTGCTTAGGTTGAAAAATACTTCTAAGATCACGAAGTCCAACCATAAACGCAGCACTGCTAACTTCACCACTAAACCATGTCACTAAGCACCATATCTACACATCTTTTAAATACCTCCAGGGATAGAGACTCAGCTGCTTCCTTGGGCATCCTCTTCCAGTGCTTTACAACTCTTTCTGTGAAGAAATTTTTCCCAATATCCAATTTGAACCTCCCCTGGCACAACTTGAGGCCATTCCCTCTTGTCCTATCACTTATTACTGGGGAGAAGAGACCAACACCCACCTTGCTACAATCTTCTTTCAAGTAGTTGTAGAGAGCAATAAGGTCTCCCAAAAGTGTCCCTGTCTGGGTATCAACAGCAAGCCCACTGGTTATACATGGGTCTATTTGCCCCTATTTAGGAGAATTTTGAATAAGGAACCCTTTCATCCTATTGTTGCTCCAGCCCAAGCCCTTATGTTGTACATTGGCCTGCTTGGTGAATTATAGACAACTCCTGCTGAGTTTTATCACACTTTTGCTTGTTCCTCACGTTTATTCCAACAAGATTTCCCAGTTCCTGTCTCTTCTTGTCTCTGTCAGGGTAAAGCAGGTTAACAGCTACGTATAGAGTCTGCTTCTAATGACTCACACATGCCAGCACACTGACCAGTTCTGCCTGTAAACGGGCATTGCAAACCATTGAAGCACGTGTCCTAAGTGAAATGAAAAATACTGTCCTCTCCCAATCTTTCCTTGTCCATCCCCTACCAACAGAGACAAATTACAGCATGACTGTTTCTCTTTATTTGGGCAAAAGTCACAAGATCTGTTCCTAAGTGAGCAAACACTTTTAAATGACAGAACCAAAAAAATAGATAAACAAGCAGAAAATCAAAGAGAAACACTTGTAATACTAAGCCATTATTGGATAGAAGGGTCATAAAATTGCCAAAATTGTTATTCATATGAAAAGTCATTGCTCTAAGGACCCTCATGACATGGATTGATGAGTTACTTTTTCAAGGCTAGTTGGTAGGTCCAGTCTAGAGCGCACTGCAATGTGCAACAGAGTAATACTTCATATAGTGGATAATATGAGGAAGCTCCATCATGGTGATCCTCCAACTCGATAAGGACATGGGGACCAGTTTGTGTCCCAGTGTCCATGTTGTCTACGTGTTGCTGTTTCACTTTAGCGACTCTCCTGAAAAGGTATTTGCTGTCATTTCCCCATACTATTTACCATGTGCGCTACAACTGGCCTTAATTGGGACCAGATTGCATTATACTGGGATCTGTGCAAACATCTACAAACAACAATTGAGGACTGGAAGAATTTGAAATCTCTGCCAACCTGAATGCAATATTATTTGCTGCCAACGAATTGTGAATTTCAAATGATGGCGGTCTGGTTTACAAATACGTCCCTCTATCAACAAAAGTGGGCAGGTCCCCTTCTCTACCGCCTAATCTACACTGCCAGTACTACTCCCTCCAAATTCTGGGGCAGGATGTCCTGCAAAACCAAGTGCAGGAGAGGCTGAAAAGATCGGGTCTCTTTGAATCTTACTTCTGCTAAGAAACTGCAGAAGATTATTTGTAGACCTGAACTTCAGATGTGTTAGATGTCAGCCAGCAGATTCACTGAACTTTTTGGCTGGACCGTTGCCCAGTTGCCTGCAAGAAACTGGTTATTATATTGTCCCTAACTCAGCCTCAAGAGTTTGGAGTGGAAGTGATTAGACATATGAGCCGTGGTTTGGAAGACATTCTTGCTGCCTGCCAAGGGACGTGCAGACAATCACGTAAAGCAGAATTGCACGCACTCACGCAGCACTGGTGTGACCAAAGAGATGAAACTGCTATTGCAGCAGCCGTGACTCAGAGCAGCATTTGCATATCCTCAACCAAGAAAGAAAAAAAAAGGACCAGGAGCTGAAGAAGGGTGTGATGATTAGGGAACAGCCAAGAAGAAGAAAGGCATATTTAGAAGTGGGCGAGGCTTTCCTCACCTGGGACGTGCTGTTTTGCACCTGGAAATGTCTGCCCAGACACAGCACTGGCACAGCCCACTCTCTTCCCCGTGTGCAAGTTCCCATACAGGCTGATACAAGCAAGCAGGGGCTGTGGGATCTGGCTTTACCTTGTCTGGGCTGGGTGAGCTTTTTCTGGATCTATATTTCAGCAGGAGGGAATTATGGATGTAATGGCAGTTTTCTACACAGGTATTTTTATACCATTAAACTCAAAGATGGATGTTTAATTTCCTCTTTCTCTGGTTCCCAGGAGTTACACATTATAAGGCTGTTGGCTTTTGAGATTTTCTCTTAAAGGCATAATTGCTGAAACCCCACGAGGTTGGAAATAAGATCCTGTATTATTTTCACACACCCACATGCACACAAAGCAATTTTACTAACTGAAATTAAGATTATTCCCCTTAATTAACAGAGCCTGTAAAAAAGATTACTACTTCAAGTGTAAACTGAGACAAGGGTGAAAATAGCCCCTTTTGGCGGCACAAATAAACGTTGTTAGCACATTCATTTAACAATGAGATCAGGACTGAACGGAGCACCACGCTTTCCTATCGGTGGAAATTCTTTTCTCCCCTGCCGTGGTGACAGGCACATACATCCAGCTACTGCAACATGTAACTGAAGATGCTTATGTTGAAATAATTCAAGAGGTGCAATGAAGCATGTTTCATTTCTGTTCCTAAACAAAGGGACTGAATCCCACTCTCAGCTGGAAATCTCATCACCAGAGATGAAGGACCCTTTTGAAGGAAGGGTCAAGCCCTGCCCTGGTGGGGGAGGGAAGGGATAGGCAGCCATCCCAGGAAAGCTTTAACTAAAGCAGTCTTCTGAGGAAGGAGAGGCAAACTGCCATGCATAGAGCACCTTAGAAGCTCCTTCACACCTCTGGTGTCTTAATGTGAGGTCTAGATGCAGGTGTCTGCCCCAGGGTGTCTCCACATGCAGTCTGGCATGTCCCAAGATGAAGCACTCTAGCCAAACTTGAGTGATATCGGAGGGAACAGGACTTGCTGGGCAGCTTGAAAGGCTAAAAGACATGTTTAGGAGACCGAAATATGTCAGCCTGCCGCTGTGTATCCTTCTGGCCTGGGCAGTAGGGCTGTTTTCTAGAGCCCTTTATAGACAGGTGAAAGGGTGCTTGTGAAGTGCCTCAAGACTGCAACCACTGTCAGAAATGACAAAGATCCCAGCGAAGAGTCTCCAGTGTTGTTGCAGGCGTCTGTGCTGCAGCAGGTTTCATTCCTGCAGAATAAGCAGCAGTTTGCACATACCGGAAAGGTTTTCTGAGTCAGGACTGGGTGCTTTGTAATATGGGTACCATGTGAGGGTTTAAATGAGTCCACCTCAGCTTTTTAAATCTTCTCCAGAGATACCAGGAGACCACAGACCTCACAAAAGTAAATCAGCATTGTACAGCTGCTGTGGTGTGAGGCCATAGGGTCAGTCAGCTTTCAAAACACTCTTGGCAAAAAAAAAAATAATGTATGGAACAAGTGTGAGAAAAGGATTGTTTAAGCTGAAAACAATCAGTAACTGAAAACTGGCAACTATACGACCTCCCAAGCCTCCTGTGAGATACTGAAATAGTTTTGGTTATGGTTTTGTTTTGCAGATGGCTTTCTCAAGATCATCTTACACATCCACGCTGGAGCAGACAACAAAGGTTTTATTTGTCCCACATTCTCCTTTTTGCTGCAGGCCCAGGACACACATTCTTTTGCCTCTCAGTTTAAGTAGGTTAGCTTTTTTTTTTCTAATGTTAATGCAATCTTTGCTGTAAGGGAATGTTGCAACTGGATATTGATTTGTTTTTAAAAAAAATTAGATGGGTCATTTCTATTCTTCATGAACCTCATCTTCCCTGTTTCTCTGGCAGAGCTGGAGGGTGGCGCATCTCCTCTTTCTCTGTCTCACCACACTCCATGTTTCTTCTCAGCTTCCTCTTGTGGCAAGTTCTTTGCTCCGCTCTGGTCATCTTTCTTATTTTTGTGTTTTGATGGTCTCTTCCCTTTCTGTGGGTGACAACCCTATCCCTCCCTGTTCTCTTTCTGTTCCTTTCCTTCCTTCTCTTTTTGAGACCTCTGAGAATAGTTCTGTCTGAAGAAACTCAAAGTGAACCTAAAACCACAAGAAAAACAAACAAAAAGTAGTAAGATTTAAACCTCAAGGTTCATACTTCTTTAAGGCACAGGAACAATATGGAAAATTGCAGCTCAATGCCCTGAAACTGAGAAGCATTCCCAGTAACTGGAAAGGAGGTTTTAGAGCCAAAATGCCAGGTCAGTGTGAAAAACCAGAAGTGGTCCCAGGTCAACCCATCGTTGTTTCCATGCAGTTTGATGGAAATGTCTGGTCTCCTGGGTCTGGTCTCCCACCACACGACTTGCCAAATTTTGCTTGGGAAGCTGAGGCAGGAAGTGTGACAGTGCATCTCAGCACCTTATCGTTCTCATCCTGTACTTATCACTTGCTTCAATTTTTTTCATATGTAAGAGTCCTTTCCATCAGACTTTGCTGTTTGTTATGTAGGTACTTATTAACCAGTCAGAGCTAGTAATCTGGACATTGGTGGCTTGGTTTCTTATCTTCAGCATGTATTGTGATCATATTTCAGACATGCCTACAAATGCATGGACCCAGCAGAAAAGCAGATCCCGCTAAGTCTGGCAAATATACTTCCATTTAAGGGCAACATGCCTGCAGGCCTCACTACTAATGCTCATCTTCACCACAATGTCACCACAACTTCTCCACAAGAGGAGAAAAAGGTCTGGGACTGCTTCATTTTAAAATGTACAGATTGTACCAAAGATCTTCAAGAGCCACAGACCAGTAACTGTCAGTCTAGAAGGCAGCTGTGGTGTGTTAGTAAATGTCTGTGTCCATGCAAAATACACATTGTTAAAATAGGACTGTACACATGGAGTTTTGTCAGCAGACGCTCTGTACCATAGAAGCACTTCCATGTTGGTGGTCCTCAAATCTTTCCCATTCTCCATCAAAATGATCAAATCGCGCATCCTGGGCCAAGATTATGGGCTTCATCTGTACAATGTCCCATACCGCACCGTGCATTGCAGTACTGTGTCCTGTTCCTATCCTTTCATCCCATATGCCAAGCTAATGGATACTCTAATCAGGTCATCAGCCACCCCAGGGAGTCATACCTGACTAATCAGGTAGACAATCACATGCAGAGTGTCATCTCTTCAAGCTGGGGGAAGAGCAGGGCAATGTGCTACAGGTGAGACCTACCCCTTCCAACCAAGCACGTTATATGAGCCAACCCTTCATACATGTGCCTTGTCACATGGCTCTGTGTCACAGAGGATCTTTGGCACCTTCCATCAAACCCTTTTACGTGGTAACTGAGGCTGTGAAAAACTGCTGAT
Source organism: Todiramphus chloris collaris (assembly GCA_025345505.1). Taxonomy (NCBI): domain Eukaryota; kingdom Metazoa; phylum Chordata; class Aves; order Coraciiformes; family Alcedinidae; genus Todiramphus; species Todiramphus chloris. The sequence goes on from JANVCC010000209.1 coordinate 1,549,002, forward strand.
TATGAGGGACAACCACAGAAAAAGGCAAAGGGTGTGGAGGCTGATGGTTCAAAAGAAAGGTGGAGAGAGCACCAGAGAAGGACATCAAACAGGGCACCCCAGACAACATCCACCTCGGCTGAAAAGTGGCCCGAGATGCTGTGCTTGGAGATGGGTGTAGAAGCAGACCTCTGTCTGCTGCAAACACAGTTCCCCCCCTGATGGCATAGATGGCCAGGTCAGCTGGGGCTGGTAGGTTGTGAGTAAACAGGACCATTCAGTCTCTCTCTACCAAGCTCTTCTGCCAAATTGTCATCAAGAGTGGCAATGCTTTGGCTGCCTGTGTGCTTAGGAGAAGGCAGACAGTGCTCTGAGTGGTGGGAAGACCTGTCAGGGCACTGCAAACATGCTGTCACATGGAAATCTTACCATAGGGGAGGGAGGTCTGATTGTGCTCCTGCTCTCTTTATTCCATTCTCCCCTCAATGCTGGTTCCTGAAAAGGGATCATGTGTATGGAGGTATTATTAGTAGTAAAGCTAACTACATTTTTTCCAGTGAAAAGGTTTCATAAAACCTCCCTTTTTCCCCTGCCTCTCTGCATGTCTTTGATTAAAAATTGTTAGTGGTTTTGTCTTCTTAAATATAAAAATGCTTTTTTTTTTTCAATTATGGAATCTCAAAGAGTACTTTGCGTGACATTATTAAAACAAATATAATAGAAAATACATCTAAATTTAGGGGCCAGATCTGCTTGTCAGGATTATGTTGTATCTGTCCTACAATAGTGCATTTATGATCAGCCTGAGGATATCTCTGAAAATTGAAGCTGGCGGTCCACTTAAGCTCTTTCAGAGATGATTACGGCAGGGCTGCTGAAAGCAGGATAGCAAGGTCTAAGCTAACGAAACTCATTTGAGTGAAAAAAAGCATAAAGAGCAATGTGAGACAGAGACTGCTGTTAATTACCAGTGTTGTCCAGGCTAGTCAAGCAAACAGGTTGGATTTATGTGATGGATGTAGTGAAGATGGTGGACCCCACCAATCTGTAAACCAGAGCTGTGTGGATGGGGCTGGCTGTTGCTGGCAGGTTGAATCTGTTCAGTCCTTTGGCAATTACCCACCTTCCTAGAACCTTCAGAGCATTGAAGGTGAGGCATAAGTGAGTACAAAATACATTGTATATGCAGAACTAATAACACAAAGAAAACAAAAGTTGACTTCAGGTTTCAGACACCATGGGGAAAAGTACTAGTGTCAGTGAGAGATGAAGTGCCTGATCGATATCACTTCAATCACTGTACCAGGGGTGTAAAAACAAATCAATAATATTTGCTAAATGATGTGTGCAACAGGACATGAAGCATTACAAGCTCTTTGCTTTTATGTTTTTAAAAGGTCTAAATGTTTGTACTTACCTCAATCATCAGAACATAGCTGGGAGAAGGACCACAGCGGGCTAGACAGAGTCCAGCATTGACCAGAAGACCACCTCCTTTGCCACAAACCTGGAAGCAGTCGCTCAAATTTATTTGTTACATGAAGAATCAATATGTAATTCTGTTTCCTTTGGATTTTGCTCCTCGTACTGTTTAAATGAAGATTAAGGAAAGAATATTGTTTTAGCCAGGCCACGAGGAATCTGAGATGTTTATTTTTATCATAGTCCTCCCTACAGGTTTGCAATTATTTTTACTGGCATGATGTGCTAAGAAAGAAAGAAAGAAAGAAAGAAAGAAAGAAAGAAAGAAAGAAAG
>JANVCC010000209.1:1550746-1642571 GCA_025345505.1 Todiramphus chloris collaris
AAGAAAGAAAGAAAGAAAGAAAGAAAGAAAGAAAGAAAGAAAGAAAGAAAGAACGAACCTATTGCACTTCTTGTTTTTTTCTTTGGAATGTGTCAGAAGTCCATTATTCTGTTCTACCTTCCATCTGCATACTGAGTGCTTATGGTGAAGAAGAGTTGTATCATATCAGATTTCTGGGAAAATGAACTACAGGTGCCTTGGACACTTTTTCTTCTTTCAAAGTACAAAACTGTCCTCTGATACATATGCAAAGCATTTGACACTGTCCCACACAACATCCTCGTCTCTACATTGGAGAGATGGATAGACCACTTGGTAGATAGGGAATTGGCTGGATGGTCAACTCAAAGAAACGTGGTCAACAGCTCACTGTCCAAGTGTAGACCAGTGACAAGTGATGTTCCTCAAGGGTCTGTATTGGGACTGGTGCTACTTAACATCTTTGTAGGCAATATGGACAACGGGATCAGCAACCACTGAAGGCCTTCACAGCAGAGTTGGGCTGCTCTTAAATGGAGATCGTGGGTGTTAAACTAAATACTGGTAACATTGGAACAGAGCCTAAGAGTCCTGATATGCTGAACCAGCTTCCCAGAAGGATCTGCATCATAGAATATAGAAGATAAAATAGCAGAACAGTGGAACAAAAACTACCAGACCAATGAATCACAATGTCAAGCTCTCTCTGTTTTAATGTTAATTAATTACTGCGTGTACAGTGTTACTGGTTAAACATAATTGCAGCAGTTGTACAAAGGAGTATACAGTAGACCACTAATTAAAATACACTCTGAGCAGGGATGAACTCTTCTGAAGAAAACAGAGACACGAGACTAGATCACATTAATCAGTGAGCTTCTGATTAAAGAGCAATGTCAGTTTGAATGCAATTAATTTCAGCAATGTTTGACCAGCTTTTTAGGCTGGCATCGAGTCTAAGTAAGCCAAAGGAGAGAGACACTTCAAAGTGATGATTCATGCTATTTTTAAGGAGAGTAAACAGAGCGAAGAAATGAAGGGGTGGGAAGAGCAAAACATAGTAGCAAGAAGTGGAATGGGCATCAAGAAAGGGGCAGAGCCAAACCCTAGGAAGCTGTAATGTTCCAGAAATGTCACAAGGCAAAGTAGCAGGATCAACCATGGAGAGGCCAGGGATCCCAGTCGGACAAGGCTCAACACAACCTGCCAATATACGGCTGTCTCCTGCATGGCCAAACTCCACAGCTGAGAAAAGCCAAGAGTTACACACACTGTGGGTCTTGATGGGACTTAGGTTTGAAATTAAACTGAGCTCTTTCTAGGCAGAAGTTTAAATGGGACAGTAGATACAATATGGAAAGCATAAAATACCAGAAGTTCTAGGTGTCTTCAGACATAGAAAAATTATTTTGAGTGTCTCTTGGCACTTGGACTGTGTTTTCCCCTTGTGTTTATAATCAATAAATTGAAAGGACATCTAAGCTTTAAAAAATGCCAGTAGCCATCCGAAATTGCAATTGCACAGTCCTGAAGGCAGGCTTTTACTCTAGATGGAATAAACAGCTTTGCTAACTATAAACCCTCCCTTTACAAAACAATACCAAGAATGAACTGTTTGTGGCAGCCCTCTAGTCAGGTGGGTCTATTTAATGAATAACAGCTATAAATATGCACTCAGCAAAATTTCACGTAAAGGAAAAGAGCCTAGCCCTTCCCAGGGCTAAGGCAGTGGGGGAGTTGTAGTGTTGACAACTGACACAGGGTCAGATGTTTTTCCCATATGCTGCTGAGACAGCTGACTTGCAGAGTTGGGAGAAATGAGGGGAGCTGGACATTTTCTCTTCTTTGGACATCAGCCTTTGTGATTTAAAAATGGAATTCATCTCTCCTAAGAGCACATCAGTCATTTGCAGGCAATGCAGAAGCACCTATGCAAGATAGTCCATCCCATGCTTAAAGGAGTGTCTAAGAGGGATTGAATTGTTCTCTTGTCTGTTTATTTTCTCCACTGATTACAGAGGGAGAGTATAGGACTACTTTGCACTAGATATCACATGTTTAAGTAGGCAAAATTAGGTAATCCCATGCTTGAGAGTCCTTTTATGAACTACAGGAAGGGATAATCTAACCCTTCTGTGAGAGCAGACCTAGCAGCTAGCTCATAAGAGACATGAGGAAAGCCTTTGCCTACTCTGTCTTAAAAAGTCTGAGTATCCCACATGGTGAGAGCAGGATGAAGCCCACCAGGTCCTGCTCTGCATGTCCACGGTGAAGAACCACACTGTGCCAGCCAAAGGGTGCCATCCTTCAGCATTTTTGTCACAGCTGGGAGAGCCAGATCCTGGACTGTGGTGGGAACTGTGAGGCATGACCTCGGTACAAGTGAAAAATCAGGATCCGATTAGCCACAGGCTCCAAGTATCTCATAAAGCAAGCAAGCATCTCTTCTGTAAAAATCTGAAAAATAAAGCTCCAGTGATGATACTAATAATACTTGTTGTCACCTGTATTGCTACTGCCAAGACAAAATAGAATCTGCCTGAATGAGGTTGCCAGAAGTTGGACTGTTTTGTCTTTGTGCAGCAGGGAGATGCGTGGATTTTGTGTGTCTCTGCATGGAAACATAACTTCACTCTCAAATACCCAGACTATCTCAATTGCTCTTCTCAGTGCAATACTGCCCACCACTCAGGGAAGAAGCAAATGGGCTTATGTGTGTTGACCATGTGATAAAAGTCTTCATCTAGTTGCCATGGAGGTGGTGCTGTATTTGAAACAGCAGCTCACACCTACATGTGCCTCCAAGTACCAACCTCACACACCCACCTGAGCATGTGGCTGCTGCAGGGGCAGGTGCCGCATGGGATGTAGGTGTGAAGGGCTTCTAAGAACATTGGCTTGGGTCTGGTAGGGAAATCTCCTGCCAGAGTCACATTGAGATAAGTGTCTGGAAATAAGCAGCTGAGAGTCCTTCAGACTCTCATTTTTCCGTCGCTCCTTTTTGCAGGGAACACAGAATTCCCTGCCCCTCCCACTCTCTCTCTATGGTATTTGCAGGGATGCTTGAGATGAGGATTGTTTTCAATGCCACCCCTATAAAAAGTATATTCAAAACTACTTATAAACTCAATAAATTAAAAAAAAAAAAAAAAGAGGAAAAAATAGTAAGCCTTTACCTGAACAAAATCAGATTAAGACATTCCTGTATTTTATCTCAGGTTGTAAATAACCAAGACCTTTCTTAAGTTAATACTTTAAACACAATGAACAAATTTGAACAAGAAAGAACGGCAGTCTGGTAATTTTAGGAACAGTCTCCAAACAATTCTTATCAAAACACAATTTTTTTTTTTTACAATAGGTTTAGTCTTTTAAGTATATTTTGTTTTAGTAGATAATTTATTTCATTGAAAGTATATTGAACATAGGACTCTCTAGTCCACTTGTGCAAAAGAGTAAAATTAAAGCACGGTAAGAATTCAAATGGCCAAATTATAATTTAAGATGGACATGAACTGAAATTTATGGATCTATATGGAATTATTTTGACTCCTTATTTCAACAGAGGAATCTCTACATCAGAGCAAATATTCTGAAATTTTAATTCCTTGATCTAAACATACTTGAAAACCCCTCATACCCCAGACACTTAGACTGAGGAAAATTTAGTTTTGAACTAGACATTGAAGATGGGAAGTTCATTCCCAGAGCAGAACTTCATAAATGAGTGTCATCCCTCCCTGCAGTTGCTGTTTAGGTGTCAGTCCAGTTTATATAATAATAAACGGAGACTTTGCTGTTTATCCTACCCAATGCACTGCATCCAATCCTATCCAATCCCACTCTGTCCAATAAAGGGCCTGTGGGCTTGAAACATGTAAGTCTCCAAAATCAACCAGAAAGACTCTTCTACTTTTGGGTTACTTAAACTTATTAGACTATTCAGGCATGATTTCCTGGTGGCTGAAGGCACCCCTGAAAACAGTGACTGCAGTGACACATCTGCTTCGGATCAGGTGTTATGGTTGAGGCCATATCCTCCAGCCTTCCCCTTCTGGATACGTGTACTTCCCAGGTCTTCTCCTCCTGTGGCCAAGGTGCCTATCCAGCAACATCCAGGCTGAGTCAGTGTTTACATCCTTCCTAAATCCATCATGATCCAGGAGCTCAGCAGAGGTTTGCCTACAAGATCCAGTCCTTTAGACACTCTAAGAGCACATCTAATGCAGCAAGTCTCCCACCAAATATAATCATGGATACTCTTGTTGGGATTGGTCTCTACGTCTTGACCAGAAGACTGGATAATGCCTTCTGTTGGAATGTCATGAACACACTGGAGATCCTAGTACTCTGTCCTTTGATACCAAGGCCCTGGATTGATGTAACACCCCATGTTGCCCTGGCATTTGCTCGTTTGAACTATCCAAGGACAAACCTCATCTGAGACCTATGAGTCCCCATTTCTTAGGCAAACGCTTTAATCATTGAGTGTTATGTACGAGGTGGACACCAAGAGCATCAGTAATCACGTTTTAAAAGGAGTGCCCGTACTTTGATTTTGAGAGGGATTTCACACAAAGGGGAGCAGGATCCTCAGGGGTCTGAGATGGTGCCCAGCATAGGTTCAAGACTGCAGGTGAACATGCGGGAATAGGTACCTGACTGCTTGGGCAGGGCAGCTGAGTGCATGTGCAGAAGCTGATCAGTTTAAACCACTATTTAACTGGATGATGCTCAAGGAGTATTGAACACTTACAGTAACTGAAGTCTTGGTTTCTATGTCTTGATCTTTTTTTGCCAAAGGGTCTTGCAAAAATTTGATGTGCAGTTTTAGTCCAAGCCTAAAAGGAGAGTATGGCACAGCTTAAGGCTAAAATTGACTGACCAGGACATGCAAAAACATTTCATTTAGGTATCTGAGTGCTGCACAAAAATACGGGGAGTAAACAGTTTGCACTGGAAGATTAAGATGACCCAAGGCTCCAATAAATGCCTGACAAGATTAGATTTGATTTTTCTTTCATGAGGTCAAGCTGTTCTTTGTTGTGATAAATTTATTTAACCATATTAACCTCCTCAGAGATGTGTTTTGTGTACACTTTCCATGCACTGCAGGCAAGCCCAGGTCATCATTGTATCATTAACGGATACCTCCTTGTTTGACCAATGAATGACCTCCCACTGCACCCCAAGTAAGTACGGAGTTTTCTTCTCTTTGGCAGGAACATTTGCTATTATTAGTGCCGTGGAAATACTGCTTTTGTTGTATATTCATGTAGGGGTATAGGCAGAAGGGTGTGAGTAGGTATGTGTGTGTATGCATGTGTGTGCATGCAAAAGAACTCTGTTAAAATTAATTGCCTTGGCTCACAAAACCTTCTGGATCTGTTTACATTCTTGAGGCAAATTCCTTAATACATCTGTAGTCAAACTGTTCCACAGTCTCCAAATGCACAGCTTTGGTACACCACTCACCTTCCCTACACAGGGAATCGCTGAGAACATTTTGTGCCTGCAGAGAATAAATGTGTCCCTGATACAAACACAGCAGCAACGTGTTAATACTGTCTGCTAATGCTGCTTAATCCTGAGGATAATGTATTGGATTTTCTGCATATCGTACGCAGATCTTAATATAGCATGGGAAGGGAAAAATTGTTTGGTTTGGAGAGTGGAGTGGTGAAGAGGCAGAAGAGGAGGGAAGGGAGTGGGAAGTGTTGAAATAACTTCAGTAATGATCTCAGTGCTGGTGAGGGACACCCACTCACTTGAGAAGTTATGCTGAGTGTTTGAATTAAGCAAGATTTGGCCCACAGTGTCACATGATTTGTAGTGTTACGGGCTAGGCAGTGCTCATTCAAGATAGAGGGTAAAAAGCAGTTGTACTCCTACAGAAAAGCAAATGGGGTGTTCCTTCCCCAGCCCTTGAAATCATACCAGTGCTGTTCCCAGTGACTTTTCAAGGCCAGAAGTATTAGCTAAAATGGAAAATCAAAACCAGCCTTGCTCAAGTATCCCAAATTTTCTCCCAGCAACCTCAGCCTCTGGAAACTCAGCCTGTTACATACAGGTTTGTGAATCAGAACAGGGCAGTGCCATGAGGACCATGCTGTCCTATGGCCTTAGATAACTGAAACAGGGACCTTCATCTGCATGGCTGGTATGTGTGCAGAACAGGGCAAAAATGCTTATGGCTTCTCCTGTCTCTGTTGTATGAGAGATAAAAGAAAGGTCTGGAAAAGATGAAAGAGAAGTGGACCTACAGATCCAAACACAGTGGCTCAAAGAAAACACAGGAGACAGCTGAAGAACCTCCCCTGTGAGGACAGGCAGTGTGAGTTGGGGTTGTTCAGCCTGGAGAAGAGAAGGCTCAGGGGAGAACTTACTGCAGCCTTCCAGCACTTAAAGGGAGCCTACAGTAGGATTGGAAGGGACTCTTTATCAGGGATTGTAGTGGTAGGACAAAGGGCAATAATTTGAAACTGAAAGAGGGTAGATTTATATTAGATACAAGTAAGAAATTCTTTACTATGAGAGTGATGAGACACTGGTGTTGCCCAGAGAAGTCATACAACACTACTTTCCAGTAATACTCAAGGCCAGCTTGGATGGGCTTTGAGCAACCCAGTCTAGTGGAAGGTGTCCCTGTCTATGGCAAGGGGGTTGGAACTAGATGATCTTTTAGGTCCTTTCTAACCCAAACCATTCCATGATTCTATGATAATTCTATGATTCTATGACAGAAGCTTTTGGGCAAAGTGCTGGACTGGAATGCAAACATAGGTCTGCACCCTTCTTTTCTGACTCCTCTTATGTAGATACGCTAGATCAGCTCTGAGGAATACCTTGTTCCATCATCAGTGTGATGGAGCACATTCACCATTTGGCCCAAGCTGTCAGGTAAAGCCAGTAGCAACACACTACAAGCTCTCAGCAGAATATGTGTATACATCTGTTTGCTTTTTCAAAGTAGATGTCCCATCAAACAGTCAGTTATGAAAGAGATATTTTTAAATGGAATAACTAGGTACTACTACAGATTATCTTATTCAACGTACCAGACCTCCTGTAGTTGGAGGTTAGTATTTGGGAATGTGATGTTCACTGCGATGGTGAGTCACTGGATTTTATGTAACAAGCTCTTTACATAACAACTTGCCTCATTTTTTAATGCAAGGTAAAGAAATTAAGAAATCACTTCAGCATTATGGAACTATATTTTTGATTTGGGGAGAAAAGGTCACTTGTATCTGAAGTTTCTTTTATTTTGAGCATTTGTAAGATCACTTTTTGACTTGATGTTTGTTATTTTTTGTACTGGTAGAGCCTAAAAACTCCCACACCACTGCAGGCTTTGGGGTGGAGACTGCAGGGAAAGCTCTACACTAGGTCTCCACTTCTTTCTGGTTGTTCCGGTCATCACTGCAAATCCACTGTCCATCTTCAAGAGCAGCTGCAGCTCCTGAAACTTTCACATGTGTTTATTCAGAGCAGTCATGTGCTTGAGCAAAGATCAGTGGTGATTTGTGCCGCATGCTGAAACCCCCCTGAAAATCAGTTATTGATTAAATTCTCATTATCATTTGTTATAGATGACTGTGCTAAGGGAGCTCTCAGCACACTCAATGCAATTTGCCTGGGGATATGGTATGGCAAAGCTTGGTCTGCACCATCCTGAAGTTAAGTACTGCTTTATTGTACTTTGCTTTCTGCTCAGCAGGCATTTATGAGAGTTCAAAATGTAAACATGATGTTTTGACTTCAGATAAGAAGACCTATCCAGAAATGTGTGGTAACTACTCTGCTGTTTGCATGCATCTGCTATCCTGTTCCTTTGTTGCTTTGAAACATATATCTTTATCTCTCCTTTATGTTTTAATAGTGGCCATAGTAGTAACCAGCCTGCTTACTGCATAGACCTGTGTGCAGGGAGCACATCTTTCAGAGCTGAAACACCCAGGGTTGTGCAACAGCAACACTGAGAGGGATGAATGAGACAGCAGACAAATAAAACTCTAGGATGGATTTAAAATGCCACAGCCGAGCTGATGGTCCTTCAACTTGGACCCGTCATCCCAGGACCTGAGCTGGGAAGGGACAAGGGAGGAAACAAGGACAGATGGACTCCAATCTGAGCAGAAACGAGGCACACATCGGTCAGTGTCCCTGCCACAGTGCAAACAAACATCAGTATCCTGCACCGGTTACCCAACCTAACTGCCCAACTGCACCGGTTACTGGGACAGTGCTCCCTCCAGGGGCTCCGTTGTCCTGTCCCAACTGTCAGGTTCTGACCAAAGATAACCTTGCCTGAAGGACACTAGTATTTTGAAACCTTAGACAGCTGCTCTGGCCGCCCACTGAGCCTTGCTGAGAGGCCTGTTGAGAGCAGGCACACATTTATTGAGACCTTGCAATGCATTTCTCAGAAGCTGAAACGTCCTGGAATGTGATTCACCATTCTTTAAAAAAGCTGTCTCAGGCTGCCTCAGTTAAGAGGAAGCATTACTTCCCCCATGTTATTTTTTAACCAAAACAATGAACATTGTTATACCCTGTGCTTGCTCTGGTAATTGTGAGTGGGAGAAAGCAAGTCACAAGTTTTACTTACTAGACAGATTGTTTGATTGCCTCTTAAAAAAATAAAACAACAAATTAAAGCTAGGACAGCAAAGCTGCAGCCACACCTATGTTTCAGGTTTTTCATTCCTCTAGAATAAGAATTATCACTCACACTGATGGACAGATGGATGGGTCATCCTCGGGTCCCTGAGGATTATCCCTTTAGCCAGGCACCGGACCAGGAGGATGATTTACGTTTGAAAGTTTGCCTCTACCATATATTTTTTCAGGTGTATTTTAAAGTTTGGAAAGAAAAAAAATAAGCAGATTGATATATTGATAAATTAAAAAAAAAAAAACCAAACAAACCACCAGAATGTGGGAAGCAAACAAAATAGATGAAGACTTGATGTGCAGCCGTGCTGGAGTGTTCATTGCTAGGTAGGGAAAGTGTTCTTGAGATTTTCTGTGGCTACAAATGTCAGAGTGTCATTTCGGAAGTGATGTGGCAGCCATGCAGGCCTTCAAAGATGATGGAGACAACACCTGTATGAAAAGATTATATTTCTACCTGCTGCAGTTGGGTAAACCACACCAACCTGGAGAAGGGAGGCAGTTCAGAAGTATCTTCTGCCCTTTCCAGTTGTGTCAATTAACCTGAGAAAGGACATCTACCCTTACACTCCTTGTCTCACTGTCTAGTTTTGTTGTTCCTTTATCCTTTAAACACAGCTGCAAGGCTGGTCTTCTCTGTTTGCTGATCCCTGCCATTTCCCATCATTACTCACCCCATCTTCATGTTCCTGCCCAGAGATGTCCTGCTCCACAGGGCAGGACGTGATTAGACAGGACCTTGTTGTGACACCAGTGCCAGTCCTGTCTCTGCTTCTCCTCCAGCTCCACACCAATTGCCTCTTCACTCATGCTTGTTCCACACTGATGTGCTGCAAAATGCTTCTGTTCCTCTCCCTTCTGACACAGTTTCTACCCAGAGGTCCCCCAGGGTGAAAAGTCTCAGCTCAAGTCTCAGCGCTAAGACACTGGCCAAAATTTGGAAGGGGAAAAGGTCCCTGGATCTCCTGAGACCTGGGTCTCTTGATCTTCGAGAGCTACTTCCTGCCCGAGTGTTGCACAAAGCAATCCCAGCTCCACCAAAAACCTCTGAATATTAAATAAAATGCCATTTTGAGCTGGGAATCCTTATTTTTTCATTGGAAAAGCAAACAAAACTTTTCATTTGAGGTGACACTTGGGGGTATTTTTTTTTCTTGGCACTTCTGTCTGAAATGACAGCTTCTTTAATCACCCTTTCCTAGGATACATTTTGAACTTATTTGCATCTGCATTTTCCCATGAAAGATGAAGATTTCTCAGAAGATTACCAGCAGGCTGTAATCTCAACCACGTAGTACCTGAGGTCTGTTGCAGGTGCAGAGTATATGCACACCACAGCATGTGTACAGACATCCCCCCCCAGTACCATTCCCCCAAAAGGATATTTCTCCTATAGGCTGCAAAGAAAGATATTAGTGATATTAAGTTATTAATTAGCAATAGTTAATATTAAATGCCATGTCCTTTGTAGACTGGTTGTGGTAGGTTGGATTAGAAGTCTATGTTAGTGGAAACATCCCACCCCACTGGAGGGAGGCAATACCCTCAGTACTGTGGCACCAACAGCATCTTCCTGGCTGCTCTCAAAGAGTAGGAAATCCCAGGTAAGGTATGAGGGGAAAGTATACACCAGTACCCTACAGATACCATACCAGATAACATTGGAATCCTTTACATATTCAAGTAGGATGGGCTCCAGGAGAAGTTTGATCCACCCAACAAGTATTTCAGGAATGCACTTGGGATGCTGCAGGGAATAGCCCAGCCCTCAGCAGGTGAGGCCCAACTTGCTTTTAATGGGAAAAACCTGAGGCAGAATCCTTGGATGGGAAGCCAAGGTGCTGGAGCCTGAAGAAAACATTGCACTGAATTGCGAAGGATTGCTCTTGGCAAATAAATCCTGATCCAAATAATCCAAATAAAAGCCGATGAAAAGTTATACACCTGAATGGAGGTTTTCAAATGTCTTCTAGGAATTTACCTTCTTGCTATGTAATTCACATTAAGCTGGATAAGGTCCTACATTCTTGCCTCACTGCAGAGAATCAAATGCTTCTGAAGTCTCTTCGAATTTTATCAGGAAGGGCAAAAAGGTTGGGTATCCTATTAGGGTATCATTTTTAGTACAGTACTCAGCCTCCACAGAAGTGACTTGTGCTGTCACAACTGGGCTTGGTAGAATGCTCCACTGTAGAATGGGTGGTAGGACCTGCCTGCCTGGCACAACCAGAACCAAGATGTGAGGCACTTGCAAGAGCTTGAATGGAAGGCAAACATACAGAGGAGGGTGGGGAAGAAGGATTTCTTCTTCTCCTGACACAGCTTTTCAATTTCTTTGGGTGGAACTCTTAGGAGGACAGCATGGCTACTGGAAAACTTGTGAGAGAGCTGCTGTAGGCTAGATTTATTTGCTAGATAACACCTAGCGCAGGTAACCTGCAGCCTTCCTTGCATGAAAGGTTAAATGTTTCTCTGTCTGTCACAGAAATGCAATTTACAGGAACGCTAATTAATCCTAGCTGGGTCTCTTAGTGCAAACTGAGAGACTTTAGGCCATATTTTATGTCTTCTATCCTCCCAGAGAGTATTTACATTGCAAAAAGGTCAGGTTTCTGACAACAAATACTGGGGAAGCTTTGCATTTCTGAAGCACTTGAATAGAGTTATTCTAGCCCATTTGCTGCAGATTTTGTTTCCACAAAAATGACACAATCATCATAAATTGCATTTTTTTGTATGGTATTGTGCATGCTGTGGATTCATATGGTAATTCCCTGAAGCATCTGCTCCTCCATATTCATAGGTCCTTTAAAGGATCCCAGTCTACATGTACAGATCTTCGCAACCCAGTATTTCTTGAATTCTGCTGTAGATGAAGAGTATGTTTCTCACAAGCACGTCAGTGGAATATGGAATATATTCAAGACACCTCAGCTAGATATCCTCTGAAAGATCTTCCTAACTCTGTCCTCTTGAAAGGACATTTTGGAGGACTGGGTAGAAGGAGTATGTAAGGTACTTTGTGAGGAGGTAGGTGATATTATGTCTGCAGCTGTCTTGGGAAAATCTGGCATCCAGAAGCAGGATTGGCAATGCTGACACAGGGTGATGCTCTACAAAACCTGGTTAAGTGCTTTTCCTCTCCAACAAACATTTTTGAGAAACAATTTAGACTGAAACTACTTGCATATTTAAAACAAATCAGACTGCTGTGTTACAGTTACTGCCTTTTCTTGTACTGACTTCCAGTGCAGCTTCTGATTTATAGTTTTTGGTAGGGTTTGCCTGGTCAGGAAGCTGATCTGAGCTGGGCCCTGCAGTGCTTTACTGAAGAAACAAATGGAAAGATAAGACTTGGCAACTGATAAGCTCCTCAGACAGAAGTTTTATGCCAAAAGCTGAATTAATACAATTAGTTGTCTTGGGTGTTACTGGGTTTAGTTCTTCTTCAGTGGAGTTGGTGCTGTAGTTATGCATTTGGGCACTTGTACAGCAAAGGGGAAATCTGGGCTTCTACTGACTTCTATTCAGTTTTATATTGATATTTCTGAATTACAGTAATATCCAGTTACTCAACTAGTCTGATCACGAGGCCAAGACTTTCCATCTCAACTCACGCTGGATCTCTGCTGTTCAATAAGGAAGATTCCTAGTGCAGGCCAGCACCAATAGTGGTAATAACAAGAGTTTCGTCCAGAGAACATCTGTTTTCCTTTCAGCAAACAAAGTTGTAGAGCTGGCAATGTGAGAACAGACACATCCTCTTGCTCCATGTCCAAGGCATAAATAATGTTGTTATTCTCTGTTTGGGGATGGAACATATTTCGAGACTTGGAGAAGCCAAGAAGGTATTTTCTTGGTAAAAACACAGCTAATCCACTCCAAATGCAGAGAGCCCCACTCATTCTAAAATCAAATCTACAATGTGTTACTAATTCCTCACGCTCTTCAGAAATTCTTTATTCCTCCTCTCTGCCATACTCAGTCTCTGTGCTGCTAAAGCAAGACCCTCCTCCTAATTATGACCCATTAGGAAGCACTGTCTGTTTGGGAGATTCACTTTTCCATCACCATTATCTTCTTTTTGCGGTTCTGGGAAGGCAATGTCACACATTTCAGTTTATTCAGTTTTGCTCAACGGTTTTTCTACCAAGTGATTGACTCTAATTCTTTGTTGTAAACCTAGAGCAGGGATTTCCCGTTCAAATCCTGGGCAGGTCCAAGCTTAGCTTCTAATATCAAGAGTCTTCAGACAATTAAAGGCAAACTTTTTTCTTTTTTTTTTCTTTTTCTTTTTCTACTGTATTTATTTATTTAATATTAGAAATAGAAACAAAAGAGGAGATGGTACTGCTACATCTATGTGTGAAGGGTGCTCTCTGTTCACTAGTGGCACCTGTATTATCCTTACGTGGCTAAGAGGTCTATATCCTGGTCCACACTCATTTCTCTAAGATCATCACCTCTGTTCCCCTTTGTCATGTGCTCGGACAGATTTCTTTTTTTCTCTCCTGACCCCAGGCCTGCAGACTTCAAAGAAGGGTTTTTCAGAAGTGACTTAAAAGAATTTATGTCTTGAATAATCCTAACTCTCTTAATCCCTTAGCCCTGAGTTGCAGTGTGCTGTGATGTTTTGATGTTTTTGATGTTTTGTACATGTGCACCACACAGACTACAGGCATAGTTCTGGTGTGAAGAAGCTCATGTGTAAATCAAAATTTTTCTCTGTAGCCACCCTTGATGACAAAAGAGTGTTTCACCTTGGCTAGAAGAGCAAGGTGAGTCATCAACTGTGATGACTTCATTCTACCCACCCATTGATGACTGACTACCTTCTACTCAGTGTGAAGTAATCACTTATCTTTTCATTTCCTTGTGTGCTGGAAGGCAGTTTGGAGGGTAAAAGGTCTTCCACATGACTTTGGGGGAGTAGAGGGAGTTTTAAAACAGAAGAGAGAAGGAATCTGTCATAAGAGATGGTCATTGTTTTCTCAAGACAAAGAACAAATATTAGAGAAAGTGAAAGGCACCTAGGAATTCAGAGAATTGTCATGGAGAACATGACCTGAAGCCCTCAATTTTTTATTTCCTTTGTGTCTTAGATTGTGATTTTCATCATACTGATACATGAGGAGAAGTGATGACTTCAGAAACCTACAGTGGAAGTCCTCTATGTTGGCATGTGTGCATGTGAGTGTGTTGCATATCCCCTTGTACACCTCCCACAATGGCAATGGTGGTAAAAGCTACTGAATGTACAGAGAAATCTGAGGGCTTCTCACCAGGCACAAGAGATGGGGTATGTACAAACATGAAGATTATATTAGGCCTTTATGGGTGTGCATGGAGTCCAAAGCAGGGCCAAAGCCAAGTTTCTGCTGAGACTCCACTTTGGCATAAAACAGAGGTTTGGGAATGCCTTGGATCTGGTGACTGTCTGATTTAGGGAAAAGGATGGAAACTTGACCGAGAAACGCTCTTCAGGTCATTATCAGGAGCAGTCATCTCCAGACTCTGGCTCTTATACTCCCAGCCCTTGTAGGTGTAAATGCATAGTTAATAAGTTCTTTTTCTGGCATTGGTAGAAAGTTTTCCCCATGTCTGCTTTCAGCTTTTGAGAAATAAGGTGGTGATTAATAACACAGGAAAGGAAGCAAGGCAAAAACTGCAGGCAAAGTTGAAGGTTAACAGGTTATAACCCCTGCTCAGGTTTGGGGAGCTCCAGGCTGAGCTGTGTAGTGTTAGGAACATAAAGTAAAATTTTAACCCAAACAAAAATCCCAGTGGTGAATCAGCAACCTAGTCTCTAAAATCTTATCCCTGCAAGCACGTTCATCATGTCTCATTGGAGTGGGTGGTACCTTTTCCTGGGACACACACCTTTCATGTGATGCTTCGGAGTGCGGTGCTAAAAGAAGAACAACACTGCCTGGCGTGTTTTGACCTGTATGCTCTGAGCATGTCATTGCTGCTGCTGAACTGTTCTTTCATCCTCCCTCTTCCCCTCTTGATTGGGTTTGAGAATTAAGGTCTGTGGCCATAAAAGGTGCCTCTGCTTATATCCATTGACTGCAGGTCCGGGTGTGATTTGTTTCCATGTGAACATAGGTTCCTGGAAGAGAATGCCTTTTCTTGAAACACAGATAAAAAGAGTCTTCAGGCAAGAAAAACTTCCAAACACAGCAAATTAGCTTTCCTGATTTGCAGATAATATGTGCCCATAACACACGGTTCTGCTGTGAACACTGTTTATCAGGTTACAGTGTAAGGACATCTATTTGGGAAAACTCAGTGGGAAACTAAAACACAGGGAATGTACTGTCTTGACCCTTGGCTATTGCAGCCACCCAGCCATTCTCCTACCTCCACTGGCAGTATACAGTCTGTATGTGCTTATCTCATCTGCAATCACTTGACTGAAGGTGTCCACCAGAAATAACGACATATCAGCAGCTGAGCAGGAAAGATGGATTGCACAAGCATTAACCAAAGATAGATAGAAATGTACAAAGCTGCTACCAACTTGTTAACAACCACTGAATTCGAAAACATGGTGGTGGTTTAACCACTGGCTTTTCCCAGCCATCAAGAAGGTTGATGCTACAGGTTCAGGTCTGGGCACCTGACAGGTCCTCATAGTTACAACCGGGAGTTTCTCTGTGCCCTTGAGCCAGTTCTCCCCTCACTGGTGGTCCTCTCATTTAGTCCAGCAGGTTTTACTACGGGAAAGGAGAATGAGAAATCTGTTCCGCAGCATCACTGCACAGAAGTGCAGTCTCTTCCATCCAAGCCCCCAAGAAGCAAGTAAGCTGCAGCACTGTGAGGGTGGCTTGTGCTCAGATGCTCTGTAGATTTCCTTGCAGCAAAGGGAAGCAGGATGGATCTGGGAGCCTCCACAGTAAACACAGCAGCAGCAGCAGCAGCTGCGTGGAATGTGGGCTGCAAGCAGCCTGTGTTTTGGGGTAGGCAGGCATCAGTGACTTCCCAAGAGCCTCAGCTTCTGTTACCAAACAACTTCTGTTGTCACAGAGTGAGGTGACTGACCCAAACAGGTCAGATGTGTGCTAGCATCCAGCCTACTCCTGGGAGCGCTTGTTGGCCTTTGGTCCTGTCCTGCATTTACCGTGCCTTATTTTCTAGGGACCAGCCCAAAGTGGCAGGCAGTCACTTGCACCACCATGGTGAAGCAAGAAATCTTCTTTCTGGCATGTTTTTGAGCACATGCAAACAATAAGGTAATTGCAGATTCAAAATTGGATGCCTCAGTTCAGTGAGGTGCCACCTGGGTATATAATTAGAAAACAGAGTCGAGCTACGTAAGAAACTTTGTGTCAGTGGCCAAAATACTGCACTTTGGATAAATGACTCAGTGTTGTCTCTTACCACAACAAATTCAAATCTGTTGGTAAATCTGTGAAGATAGAGTGAAGTTTTTAAGGTTTAACACTTCGGAAAGCCCATGCAGCATTTTACACCCAGAAGGCTGATTCCCTTGGTTGTCTGAAGACTTCTGGAAAATGCTGAAGAAAACTGTGCACCTGAGGATGACTTTGGCTTTCATGTGAAGCTTGTTTTTTCCAAGACTGGAGCTCTTCATCCTGACCAATTACTTTTTAAGGCATTTGAGTGCTTAGCAGGAGACATGTTAAGGAAGACCAATCCATGCTACATGATTGGTAGCACTGTGGTGACAGGTTGTCTCAGCACATTCTGTGAAGATTAATTCTGTTCATGCTGAAGAGCATGGAGATTTGCTTATTCTTTAATGTTTTGTTGTCTGTGACCAAACTGCAACTCAGCAAGTGACAAATAGAAAACTATTGACCCCCTTTTTTGGTGGGATCTCTCCCTCTTGGTTTCTCTTTTCTTTTGCCTCCTTTGCCTCACTGCATATAACTGATAGAGTTAATAATAATAATAAAAAAAAAGCATATAAAAATATTGTTCCCTCTTGTCTCACTGAGGAGCTGGGGCTTTGCAGGATGCTTAATAAGTAGTACTATGAACATAGGGCTGTTTTTGCAATAGGTGGCTTCAATTAGTGTTTAATTTTGTCTGGAAAGAAAGAGGGGAATTTCAGAACCAATGCTAAGAAGCTAATAACATCATTGCCAGGTCAAGAGAGTTTCTTCTCTCAAAAGCAACCATGAAATTTGCCCTGCAGAGTTCCAGATTTGTTGTTTCTGGCTTTCTGTGGTCAGACTTTTTCAGTTTACAGGAAGAATATGTCTGTTAATCCATCCTTCCCTTCCCAGTACCACTCCTTTAAACTCTGCCTGGGCTGTTGGCATCCAGCTGTGTGCTTTCAGGCTCAGCCAACATCACTAGGAGGAAAAACTGCAGAAGCATTGCTGCCCTCATTTACTTTTATGCCCCTGGCTTTTATTTTGAGTGTGCTCAGGCCCATGTTCACACCTTACTTCTCTGCTGGAGGTGATGTGGGTGAGTGGTGCCTTTGGAGCTCCAGCCAGGAAGATGGAAGTTAAGTTAAAGAGAACAGCTGTAGCACTTCTGCTGGGCAAAATTAGGAGTTAAGCCTATAAAGCATGTCATTATCTGTAGTAAGAAGAGTGAACTATGAATATGCACAAGAGCTTTGACACGGTGAACTTTTTTAACCGCTGCTATAAGAGCTACATTTTGAACACAGAGAAAAGCAGCCAGATTCAGTGAGGACTGGGGAAGAGATGAAACACAAGAAGGAATCGGAACAATAGGGTGGGAAGGGACACAGAGAGGTCAGTACATCCCTTGTACAGGAAGAATTGCATAAAAAGATAGTAATGCTTTATATTGCCTTAACAACACTCTTCTATAAATGTCCAAAAACTTAATACTCCACTGATTAGCATGGCAATGTTCACAGATCACATTGCTTCAGGTTACCTGTGAACAGGCAGAGCTGTTGACGTGCCACATTCACACAGGCAGCAGTGACAACACTGGGAGCAACAGCCCCGAGTCCTCCCCTATAGGAAGTATCTAATCCAGAATTTACTTTACAACAAGATTTGTTTACCTCCTTGCTCCTTTCCTAGTAAATAGAAGCACTGGCGCAGAGCAGAGGGAAGACATATGGATCGGATAATCTTCAAAGATCAGTCTGCTCCAAATTTTGATGTGGTTCTATGTGAACAGCTGGAAAGGACAACAGGAGATGCTGAGAGAGCATACAAGGGGTAAAGTCATACCAGGGTGTACATGGACACACATGCCTGCAGAACAACACTGAAACTGGTAACATGCCAGACTGGGCAATGTGAGGGACTGGTCTGTAACCAAATGGGGTGAATTATTCTTTCTCTAGAAACACCTGAATTTTCCTTTCTATGTCTCAATGAATGTGGTCTACAGCTGCTCATAGTGAAAATGTTCACCACCAAAAGTCTTAATATGTTGAGAGAACAGGTGTATTTAATCCCCTTCCCAGTAGTTACTCATTAAATGAGGGTAAAAAAATAAAAACCAAACAGGCAGGTATTGCAAGGGAGGAATAAATAGTTAAACAAGCAGGTGATAAACATCTGAGTTACTGATTAACTCCTGGCTTTTGTAACCCCAGTAGTTCTTAGGTTGGTTTACTAGGAGACCAAAACACAGAACTGTGCCAAAAAGGCCTCAACCTTTAATAACAAGTATTGAACTTTCCTCTCTCCTTGCAACACGTGTTCCTGGACTTGACAGTGAGGACAGCACTGCCCTCTGTTGATGGGAAGAATTCAGACATGTTGCAATGTCTACAACGTTGGAGTAGAAGATTAAAATGCAAGAGAAATCTGTGTAGGACAGGATGGATTCAAATATATCCACTTTCTTGGTGTGTCAAGCACCAGAGGTTGAGAGAGAAGGAATAAATGACTTGCTCTGTGTGCACAACCTCAAGCATCTGCTCCAGGACGTTCATTACAGATGGGATGCTGGGGCAGGTTAGCCTTTGGTCTGATACTCTACAGCCAGGATTATGGTCTCAGGGTAAAATCCGGGCTAGAAGGTGAAGAGGAGGCTTAGCCATTTCAGGAGCAATCATGGTTAGTGAAAGCAATACAGCATGCTTAGCAGGATGGAAAACAGGTCGGTGCTCATCTGTAAGATAAACATGATTTCAGATGTCTCCTTTAGCTTCTTCCACCTGCAGCAGCTTGTTTGCCTTCCTGCACCCAGCCAGCTCCATCCAGTCTGGAGTGTCACCTCAAGGAGTATATCTCCCTCACTGTCATTCTTGATGTTGTCGCTTGTTATTGCAGCCTGTCACTTGTTTAACTGACAACATGCTGGTTGCCATCTTCAGGAAAGACTGAGCAATAAGGTGGCAAAAATCACTGCAATTAGGGGTTCAGCTGAGCCTCCTCAGGAGCTGATTCTCCCTTATGATGGCTGACCAGAGCATCCTGAGCTGTTGCAGGGATGTGAGCAAACTCCTGAAGATGTGTGTCTTTAAGGAGGGGCATCTTTGCCCTGTGGTGCAGAGGGACTCCTTCCAAAATTTAATAACTGTGTTTTTAACTAATACAGCTTGTGCTTAAGCAAAGTTACTCTAGCAGGGAACTGATCCTGCAACACCCCAATCTTTGCTTCAGTCAGAGGCTGCAAGTTTGCAGAAACGAGAGGAAGCACTCGGCACCATTAGTATGGATGGACACAGCCTTGCTGGATGAGCAGGATGTCCAGCACTGCTGTGAGCCAAGGGCCTTAGCAAACAGGGAGTGGATGATAGGCTATGGTGAGCTGTGCCAAGGAGGCCCTAGCTGTATCTCTGGGGATGAAGGCTGCCCTGTGAATGGAGCCTGACAGGATGCATGTCTGGTTTGGTTTCTGTCTTACTTCTTCTCGGTCTCTAATAATACCCCTCATTAGTAAGCAAAAAACAACAATAGCCATTAAAAAATACAAACTCTTGTTCATCACCACCAGGTATCACAGAAGGCAAAAAATGCCCTTTTGCTGGGACCAGCTTATTCTGCTGCTTGACCTGCCTTTGCTATGCTTGGCTTTGATTTTTTTTCTTTAACAATTTCACAGTAAGGCTCTATTTTCCAGGTCCCAAACAAACAGCAGGGTGCACACGGAACAATAGAGAAGAGTTTGGCAGCATGCAGGTTCCTCGCCTGTGCCAGAAAAGCTTCTCTGATGGCCCCGAGTTCCTCTTTACCCCCCTCTGCCAGTGGCTGACATCAGGGAAAGAGAAAATACAATTGAAAGCCATCTACAGTAATGTCCTGTTTATTTTCCTGTTAACAGAATTATTTTCAGGACATCTGAGAAATCAGAAATGGGAGCAAGGGGGGTTGGGGAAATCAGAACAAGCACATGTTGGGATTTCATTAGCTGTTAGCAGAGAAGAGACTAAAATCAGGACCAATATGCAGGTCAGGAACAGAATAAATGGAGCTGTACATATGTCATGTGTCCTTGTTTATCCTTCTGGGAAAAGACCATAAAGAGCTGGAAAGGTTTCTGTGCCAGAAGCAGGGCTATGTAATCTGTTAATCATGTTTGTGACCACACTCCAGTTCAGTTACTGCTGGCCCCTATAGCTGTGTAGGATGGCCACTCCAGTGCAGCATTGGCTCCAATGTGGATTTACCAGGGGATAAAAAAAATGGAGATTTGGACCCCTCATGAGCTGCTACTGTTTGCCCTTGTGTCGAATGATGTGGTTGTGCAGCTGCACGGCCTCTTCCTTGCCGTTAGGGCAAAGTTACACAGAATGGGAGAGCCAGTCTGGCATCTTCTGGCTGCTGGTCTTGCTCCCTCTTTCCACCTCTCCTCCTCCCTTGCCCGTAGTTGCAGCAGTGCATCCTGCTCTTTCTCTTGCACCAGCTCTGGCTCTGCTTGGATGAGAGGGGTTAAAAATAAGCATCAGTGTGGTACCTTTTTTTTTTTTTACTAGAAAACCAAAATTTTATTGTTGTTGTTGGATTTTTTTTTTTGTTCAGTAAGACTTCTTGGTTAAAACCTTCTTCTTTAACTCTTAGCAGTGAAGATCCAAGACTTGTTTGTGTTCTGTAAAACTGTTCTGATTCAAAACCTGTTTCTTTATCCCTTAAAAGGGAGGATCTGAAGATGCTGATCTTTCTTATCCAGCGTGGAGCAGCAGGACATATGGACTACCCAGCTCATCTCAGGGTTAGTGACACAGTGTGACACAGTCTTCTTGTGTTAGCAGTATTTTCTTGTCCACGTTCTAAGTGGCTGTCAGAGATGCTCAATCCTGCGTTCTAGGCTTTCAGTCAGTTCTTGTGAGTACAAGGGATGTCTCTGTTCTGTACAGGCCAGGAGAAAGGAGGTGGGACACCCATGGCATGGTTTGCAAAGTGGAAATCAAAGGCCAACTATGCTGTTCCTGACCAGGCAGTCTCTGGATCACCTCTGCCTGCTCTTGCATGGGAGATGTGCTTCTGTTAATGACCACAGGTTACTCTGTTCCTTCTACTCTAATTGCAACTCCCATTTCTGCTATTACAACTGCTGTGAGTGATGTAGATCAATAACAAACTGATCAGCAAGAGCCTTTCCTGAGGAAACCACATGGAGTAGAGGATGAGGAATGGAACAGGGTGCTTTTCAGCTTTCAGTTCACTACCTCTTGTCTATCCAAGGTCAGTAACAACTGAAAATCAGATGGGGAGAAGGGCTCACTCATCAGGGACCTCCTGCCAGGGTTGTTGCCTGGTCCCCTCTGAGCTTGGCAGGAACCCTGCAGGTCTGTCAGGCTGAGCTGCCCACACAGGAGATGATGGGGAAGAGAGGGTATAGGAAGGGGATGGTGGATCTATCACCTCCTCCTGACATCAGGCTGATATTGTCCATGGACGTAAATGGAGATGGGATGGAGACGGACACTTAAGTGTGTAGGATGGACGACTTGACCTCTCACTCTCCCTTCTCCAGGCCAGTTCAGGGATACCTTACAACAGCTAAGTGTGCTGTGAAATGAACAGTTTAGCAAGACTAGTAGTTCTTTCCATAGGAAAAAGTGAATGAAACCATGAAATGACATTTCTGTCCTTTAAGACATCATCAAGACACATATGTCAATGAATGTTTTAACCTAAACAAGCTACTTTACCAGTCTGTGTACTGTGAACTCCCCTCCCTTACCCAATCCCATTTTAGTAAGGGCTGCATTTGTGGCATCTTTGTCTTTCTACAACTATTTTCCAGCATAAATTGCTTTCCATTGTTCCAGTCCAATCACCCAGGGGAAAAGTAAACATGCATGGGCTTTGATTTCCATCTGTCTTGCTAGTAAAGGAGAAAAGCAAAACCTGGTCTCTGAGCCAAAGCTAACAGTAGATGGCCAACACCTGCTCTGCAGTGGGGAGGAACTGTGATGATGATGGCAAAGAACATGGGGGAGGCTCTACCTGCCCCTGACAGTGTGGTCTTTTCCACTGCTCAGGAGTACCTTGGTGGGATTTGGAGTTGAGCTGCCTGAGGGTGGCCCCATACTGCTAAATAAAACAAAGCACAGATTGAAACCCTGTCCCACAGTTGTCCCTTCTGCTTTGGTGCTTGAACATTTGCTGTCCCAGTGCAGGGGGCAATTCCCATGAGGCAACACTTGGCATGTGGGTCTAGATGCAGCAGGCTGGGTGGCTGTGAGCTGTGCTCACTTGTACCACCAGCCCCAGGGAAAAGTCTGAGACTGCTGTTCACTGGCATGGGCATCACCCGCAGTCCTGCTCCAAACCCACTAAAAAAATAAAATTGAAAGATTCCCTGGTGGCTTCAGTAGTGTCTGTGTCATGTCCTAAATTGAATTCAGGCCAACGCAGGATCAGACCAACTTCACATAAGCAGCTTTAGACTGATGTCAGTGGAGCTGCTGATAGGAATTTCCAAGAGCGGGGTTAGTGTTGAGGGGCAAAGGCTTCCTGAAAGACAGGTCTGCATGTTTTATGTCAGGTCTGTGAGTTTATAACTACGAGCATGACACAGTCCGGTCAAGGTAAGCTTTAGAAATGTGGCCTGGATAACGGTTAATGATTGACCTACAGAGCTAGAATAAATTATTGTAGCGTGAAATCTGTTAACCCCGTGCTTAAAGCAGCTTTGCTGTACTCTTCCTCCGCAGATTAGGATTCTTTCAGAAGGGAATAGGACTTCATAAATCATTAATTTTTCCAAAGAGAAATTTTCACTTTGCTTTGTAAAAGCAGGTGCTTTTTATTTTTCTCTGACTTTCAAAATTCTTCCACCACTCTTAAAAATTTGGATGAGGGGAAAAAAATATTGGGATAGCATATAAAAAAAAAAATAATTTCAAGCCCAAAGGATAGGTTGACATTTGACATGTAAACGCATGTATATGTCTGTATGCCTCACTCTATATACATATGCAATAGGTGTAAGACAATTTTGAACATTTATCTTGTCATCAATGCCATTTCTTGATTATTCTTGGGAATACAGTGGGCACATTAAGTACTTACCTAGCCCGTATATCTTGGAGATAGGATTAATTTTTTGTTCTGAGCTTGTACATCTCCTGGTACTGAGGACAGACACTACATTACTGAAGCTCATGGATGCTTGTGTTACTGCAACAAGGACTCAGAGTCACTACTGTTCTAGTGACCACTTGTGACCCAGCTGCATGCTGTTGTGTGGTGTGACTGTTAGGAACCTGTTGGGGTGCAGCAAAAAGGCAGACAGGTTTCACAGGGCATTTTTTTTTTCATGGCTACTGAGCAGATCAAAACTCTGTGATCGAGGCATCCTCCTGTGCTAAGCACTAGACTGAGGTGTGACAAAAGACAAGCTCAAAGAGTTGATGGGAAAGGATGCCAGGGTATGGCACATCTATAAATGTCATATGGCATTTCCATAAATCCGAAACACAAGATCTGGAAAGTTAAATTCACAGAGTGTTCAGGTGATGACAAAAATGACAATTTTATTTTTCTTTCTTTTTTTCTTTCTTTTTTTTTCTTTGGGGATGTAATGGAAAATCCTGCTGACTCGTGTAAATTGATGTAGTTTTGACCTCTGGCTAGTGGAGCTGATCTACATCCACTGAGAACATGGCCAAGTAGTAACATGCTGCCTTGAGCTCTGCACTAAGCAGATTTGCAGAGCTGATGAGTTTGGTTTGTTTAGGGGTTGATTTAAATGTGCTGTGTGTTTGCACAGGAGAGGAGGGTCTGAAGGGCACTGTTAGCAAAGGAAGCGAATACCTGAAACACAGAGAGCTAAAGCTGTTCTGTACCAGCCATGAGGCAAAACCTCACTGCTGTAAGCACAGTAACGTTTCCCTCCTTCCTGCAAAACACAGCCTCTCCCAAAACAGCTGGATGCCAGGAAATCTTCACTGATGAGTTTAAAGAAAACTTTCTCTTTTCTTTTCAAAATTCTGTGATTTCAACTGGTTCACCAAAGCCATTCCACTCCCAGAAAGGCATGCTGCCCAGACATAGCCCCAGCCCTGCAAAGCAACAGACAAAATGCTGCAGGTCTGCAGTTCACCTGGGATCCTTAGAAGCTTTGACTGAAAGGCGCTCTCTGAAGGTCTCTGATCCAAGTGAGAAGCCCCAGTGCTGTATCAGATCAGCCATGGCTTTGTCTAGCCAAGTCTTGACATCTTCCAAAGACAGAGGTCCCATTTCTTCTGTTGGCTGATCTATTGATCTATTACCTTCTCACCCTCCTAGTGAGAGAAATATTTTTCCTTGTGTCCAGTCTGAACTTCCAAATATGTAACGCATGGCCATTGTTGCTTCTATTACCATCTGATATTACTGAAATGAACTTGTCTCAGCTATCTTCGCCTTCACCCTTCACACAAGGGCATGGCCATCAAAGCCAGACAGTACTTCTCAGCATCTTTCTCTACTGCTTGCTCTTATTGTGGAAAAGGCAGCACAGGGTATACGTGCCAGCTAGGGACTAACTGGGACGAAGCCATGTCCTGAAATCATCGATAGTGTTTAGTCCACAGTCTGTTCCCTGGCACTGTTTTAGTTCAGCCCCTCCCAGGGACTGCCCAGTCTCAGCCTGGG
Source organism: Todiramphus chloris collaris (assembly GCA_025345505.1). Lineage (NCBI taxonomy): Eukaryota > Metazoa > Chordata > Aves > Coraciiformes > Alcedinidae > Todiramphus > Todiramphus chloris. Next base: position 1,575,403 of record JANVCC010000209.1, read on the forward strand.
GCACGGCATGAGCCAAGGGCTGTTCCCAAAAGGCAGAACAGATGAAGACAACCAATATTTTTAAGAAACAGAGGTTTTTCTGTACAGCCATACTCCATGGTACACCTGTGCCCTTGCTCACAAGAATGAGACTTGACCTATTTTATTGTATCTTATTTTTATCTTGATGTATTTACATATATAAATATTTCCTGAAACGTGCCTCCTGTTAACTGCCAGCTGCCAGCTCACACTTTGTACTCTTCAGCTCTCCCTTCATGTCGTCCATCTCTGGGAACAACTGAAACATTCAGCTTTCTGTCAGAGCTCATGTTATTTCACATATTTTTACTTAAAATACGTACATGTTTTTAGTGACAATTCTTTAGATCACTGGGACGGTATTTGGAGCAGACAGGAGATTCAGGGCTATGTACTAGGCAGCATAGATCTGGTCAATCAGCTGGAGGGAACTAGTCCTCAGCACTGTGGGTAAGGCCTCCAGGAGATGAAGTATCAGCAGTGATGATGCAGCCACAGGAATGAATAGCAGGTTATACATGGACAGATGTGTAGAACTGGTGAGTTGAGCCTTATTGTGCTTTCCATTTTCATGAAGAAAGCGTTGGGCAAACAGCTCAGCCTTACTCTTGCAAATGCAGGTCAGCCTGGTCATCATAATGCACCCTTGCTGCCCCTAAATCCTAAGCCAGGGCAGGAATATTCCCAATGAGGTATACACTCAGAAAGGAAAAGTCCTATTAAAAACCTCAGCACATCTTTTCCCTACCTGTTCTGGGATTTTGCTACTTATGGGCTATAAGCAAGAACAAGCTACCATGCTGCTGAAAACAGCTAAAAGCTGAGCAAAGCAATAGTGGCTAGAGAGCTGCAAACCAGGCTGGCCATTTTTGTCCTGGTCTGTAATCCTGCATCACCCATGGTCAGTCATGAGGATCTGGCCAGTGAATGGGAGTTATTTGGCTTGGTGGAGTTGCCTCAAACATTTCAGAGATGGTCAAAGAATGAGAATAGCAAATAAAAACTCTCCAGCTCGAAATGATGAGTGGACTATGGAAGCATTCAGCAGAAGAGATGAAGTGGAACAATTGTTCACTGTACTGATATCACAATACTGAAAACCTGGAGGCCTAATGAAGTATTTGGACAGGGAATTTGAAACTGAAGTCAACAGCAGCTCAAATAGCACAGTTTTAAACAGTGGAGCTGACTGCCACAGGCTGTGGGGAGGGCCCAGCATCACTGTGGGATGTTTATCTTTCCTGTGTGACCCGAGTGTGCTGCGTTGGGTCAGTCTCTTTTGTTTGGTCTCTCAGGCTTGGCACAAGCATCTGCTTCCCACGAGATTGGTGGGAGGCAGCTCTGAATCCACGTGGGGGGATAAGGGGTGATGTCAGTGTGCCCCAGCCAGAGCTGTCCCCAGGAGTGCCTGGGATGGGTTTCCCCTGCAGTGGACAGGCAATGGGACTTGGGGTGGTCACCCAGCAGGGCCATCCTGGAGAACCAAGGCAGGAGCCAGGACCTCAGGGTCCCTGCCTAGCTCTCTGCCAAGTGTTCCCCAGAGCTCCCCATGGGGTGTTCACCCCTGCCTTGGCTGTGGGGTGCAGCTGAGGCACGACCACATGCACTGCTGGCAGTCAGCAGCCACAAAGGGATACTGCTTTCATTGAACCCAGCTAATTAATTTGCAGCATTGATTGCTTTCTACAACACATCTACCCCTTATTTAACATCTGGGTACTACAGCTGAGAACAAACAAATGCAAAACTACACAAGTTGATTATATTAATAGCATAACATGCAAGTCCTGCTAGAAACAACTGAGTTGCCTTTATGGTCCACCAAGGACATTTTGATCTATTACAACTAAAGCTTTGTACACCCATAACTAAAAAGATTTGAGTATTGCCCTATAGCCAGGAGTCCCAAATATTTGTCCCTGGTCAAGGAATTAAGTTTCAAAGGAAGAATAATTTTGGTTTTTGTTGTTTTTTGTTTTACAATTATGACCATTTCAAAAGGGTCAGTACAAAAGGCAACACATGCATCGCTGGGAGTGCCATCCCCTCTCAAAGCAGGAGAGGAAAACTGCACGGATAATAGCACTGATGTAAAAACTCAGGGTGTGATGCTTTGCAGGACTTCTCCTATCTCACGCATCCTCATCTCTTTCATCACCAGGAAGCTCCTGCATTTAGTTCTCATCCAGAGGTCAAAATAGGTAGATTTAGCAAATAAATCCCAAATGTTATAGCTGTGAAGACAGTAGTGTCAGGAGGCAACAGCCTCTGAGCCCGTGATGTGACATACACAGCTGTAAGAGAGCTGTGAGCTCCAGAAGCCACCAGGAACAGGAGAACAGCACGCTCTAGTGGGGAAATTATTAAAAAATACTCGAACACAAAACACTGCAGTTCCATGTGAAAGCAGCTGTTGATTCATAGCTCTGACTAGCGTTTCTTCTTCCTTCCCTGTGCATCTCCAGCCACTTGTTGCTCCTCATACTCATCATCCCAGGGAGGGAGATGGTACCTCCGAGGCTGACCCACTTACTGTCATGCAGCTTGGACTGATTTCTTCTTTAGGAAGCAGAACTGGGTCCTCTCCCTCTGTCTGGCTGAATGCATTTGACATATTGCACGTTGGCCTGTGCCAATGTGGCAGGGCCAGTTGCAAGGGTGCAGGGAGGACAGCTGGGTCAGCGATGGTGATGGCAAGGTGCCCTGCTAGCACAGTAAATTAGAGGGCTCCTTCCCTCTCTCTCCCTTTTGCTGTCACCCAGTGGAAAACTGCATCTCCATTAAGAAGAACTCATTACTGGTGAAACAGAGACACTAATCAGATATTAGTTGTAATCATTAATGAAAAAGCTAATGAGGTGCTGAGATCCCAGCGCTGACTGAAACGAGTTAATCACATCTTCCTGCTCAGAGACCCATTAATCTGTGCACATGCTGATGTTTCCCATTCCTTTGCTTGTTACAGGAAATAAAAACGTTATTCCAGCTTCATTGACTTGCATCTGCTGGATCTCTCTGCTAAGCTGGGAAGTCATGTTGCTGTGGGCCAGCCTGGCAACTGGCGACAAGCAGCAAAGTTCCCTTGGCCACCCAGGAAGTCACCACAGTGGGAATGGTGGAATGGCACATATCTTCAGGGAAGGAAGCACACATTGCACACAGCCACGGAAAACAGGGACTTCTCATTGCCCCTGGCTGTTGATTTAAGATATGAATTCCAGCTCCTACAGTAACAAGAACTGAAGTGCCACCAGTGCCCGTGGTTGCGCTCCTCCTGAATCACGCCGTTCCCGTTAGTGGTGAGTTGTAATCCCACCTGATTCCAGTGGATTACCTGTGGGATGGGTAATGGGGAACAACTAATAATTGAGGTAGTTTGGTGTAAATTGGCCCTAAAGTTTTATTCTGGGTGTTGTTGGTATTACCTGCTCTCAGACTTCAGGACAGGTCACCTTGAATCCATACACTTCTTTAGGTCTCTGGTTTATTTCAGTCTGGCTGGAATGGAGTTGGCTTTCCCCACAGCAGCCCATATAGTGCTGTGCTTTGAGTTGGTGGCTGAAACACTGTTGATAAAACACCGGAGTTTTAGCTGTTGCTGAACAGTGTTCGCACAGGGTCAAGGCCTTCTCTGTTTTTCATTTGGCACCCCCCCCAGTGACTTGGCTGGGGTGAATAAGTGGTTGGAGGGGACACAGCTGAACCAACTCGCCCAGAGGGTTATTGCATCCCATGTCACATCAACCTCAGCAGTAAACTGGGATGGAGAAGGAAACAGGGGATTGTCTTCCAACGTGGCAGTTGTTCAGACATGGGATGGACATTATCTGCTGATGGGAAGTGGCAAGCCTTTACACAGCTTGGATTTTCTTCTTCCTTTAGTGATCAAACTGTACCTTGACCCACAAGTTTTCTTGATTTTGCTCTTCCTGTTCTCTTCCCCATCCCACAGAAGTGGGGGTGTGAGGTAAGAGGAGAAGCTGTGTGGTTGCTTAGTTGCTGGCTGGGGTCAGGTTACAACATGTCTTGCTCAAAAGCATCACCAGCCTAATTCAATCCTGGCTCACCTACTTTGATGAACCAAACAAACGGTTAAACCACTACTTTGTTTCCAAAGGTTTTCTGGAAGGTCTACTGACTTCATTTTTATTTACCCTGTACTGACCTTTACTTCTGTTTATTTCTATTTCCTCACCTACCTACTCAAACCAAAACCTCAAATGATAGAGCTTGTCAGTTTGCAGAACTTCTCTGCACAGTCAACTCTGACAACCCCAGTGATTAACCATCGGTCATCAGTCACTCTCAGGACTCTGCCTGTGACTCCACCGCTGCAGGCAGCAGCTCCGTGCCTCATAGGTGTCTTGGGGAATTTATTCACACATAGCCATCCTCTGATATCTGAACATAAGGATGTGTTATACAAAATCCTCCAACACTCGAAGGAGAAATAGGAGTGGAACTCACTCCTTCCCATTGTATTCTACCATATGAAACCCACTCAGGCACGTGTACAGACTTAAAACACACGATGTGGCTGCAAATGGACATGGTTCTAAGCACAGCTCAAGGATGGTCAACCTGCTCAAACACCCAGATCCAGGCTGTGGGTTTTAGCTGGGACCAGGGGAACAATGTGCATCACCCCTGGATGGTGACAGCTCTTTGGGGCCAGCCCCAGGAAAGTAAGGAGGGGAACACAAAAATCCACGTGGGGATAAAACACCATGAGGGGCTTCTTGATGTAACACTTGGAGGCTTGGTTGGGGCATCCTTGGAGGACCATCATGGTACTGCAGGATGCAGTGTTAGTGGCAAAGGCCAGGATGCTTTTCTTACTGATTTAGTGTCTGGGTGCACAGGGAGGCAGCTGGTAGCTGCTGTGCAACTCTGCGGTCCCTGATGATATAGAAAAAGTAACTGTTCTGGGGAATGTCCTGTAGGAGTGTTAATGTCCCATACACAGTCACCATTCATATGGATACATTTATATTCCGCCAGCCAAAGGTTAGCTTATAAATTAAGGAGTAAAGCAATATGCTGCACATCCGATAGGAGAAAATTAAACTGAAAATGTGGAGATTTACCTCTGCATAGAAGTACCTAATCTTGGGAGAACTTTTCACTGCGTGAACCATGGTTTATTTCACATTGCCTGAAGATAATAAAATGTAATGAGATCTGTTCCCTGGAAGTCTGCAGGAAAGACAGCTGAAAACGGATTTTAAAGGTGGCAAGGGACTCCCTTGCTTTTTCATTTGTTGGGTTTAATTGCTATCCTGAACACAAGCCATCAAAGGAACCCATGCCATGAATGGAAGCCATATTGTTCCCCTGTGGGTACTTTCTTTCTTCATTTTATGGTACAAGCAAAGTCCTTTGTCCAAATCCTGTGGTCGGTCCATCTGTCTGGATGTTGCTGTTGTAGCTGCTGCATGTCTTAGTGGTCCCAGGGGGTCTTTAGCTTGTGGCTTTATGCAAATTGATTTCCTGACAAAATCGTTTCAGACCTGGAAGCTGCCTTTCAGTGCACTTCTTGTGAGTGGACATGAAGCAAAATGGAAGATTATTTTCAAGAGCAAGCTGTTCCTCACTGTTACTTTGTTTTGCTGAAGATGACAGAGGAGCAAATGCTTTGCATTTCCTCTGCACAGTGGCAAGTATGAAGGTACAGAGACGCTGTGAAGTACAGTCCCGTTCCGTAGCCATCCCAGGGTAGCACTCCTACAACTCTGTGACCAGCCTGGTTATAGAAGCTTTGGGCAGAAACTAGGCTTGGGAACCTGAAGTGACTGGAGTAGCTCCTCAGACCTCTGTGCCTCCACTTCCCACTCGTTTTCAACAAGTGTGATGCTGGCTAAGCTGTATCCATTGTTACAGTTACTATCTCACTGATGCAGCATGGTTGGAGACTGGGTTGAAAAGCCAAGTATGATGAAACTCCTGAGAGTTTGATTCTCTGAAGGTCCCACTGGAGAGCAGCTGCTACTGTGACCATCAGACCACTGCCTGTATCTGAACAGGAGCTTCCTGAGATGGCTTCTTGAGCTCCTACCACTAAGCAACTGATTGGGTGCATTTCAATGGGCAAATTGCATCCTAGCTAGGCTATGTACCCCACTCACTCCCTTAAACAATGAATGGAAATGGTGCATAAGGACACTGAGCAGCTCATGAGATCCACAAGAAATAGTTAAGGTGGATCCTCCCCAGGTAAAGCCACGGATGAGGCCATGTGGCATGTTCAAGTGACACCTGCTGACACCAGCAGCCACTGAGGGCTGGCTTTATAACATCAAAGATGTCCATCTCCCAGGTTGGGTTCTTCTAATGGACAGCCTAGGCCATCCATGACTCAAATGCCTGTGTGATCATAGCAGCTAAATTAGGCCCTTAAAACAGGGACCAGAGCTGGATCCTCAGATCTCTCCTATGAAGGCAGACAGGTCTGACATTCCCAGAGAACAGGTGAGTTGATTCTCTTCTCAAGTCACTGATTTTTGAGTCTGCCTGAATTTCCCTTATGTATCACCTAAATACAGCATTGATTCAATTAGAGACCACAGGCATATAATGTTTAAGTTTCTTCTCCAGAGAGGCCTACAGCTGCCATAAGATAAGCAGCGTGATGACCACAAGCTTTGCAGCAGTCTGAATCTTGTATTCGTCTGCTGATGTCACCTGAGGGATGGGTGGAAGTGGAATAAGTCTTCATTACACTGCTATGTGACAGAGGAGATTCTAGGAGCTAATGGGAATACTGCAGGAGAAAGTGTGCACAGAGAGAAACACCTTTGGTTTGATTAGAATAAAAAATTTATTTTGATTCATGTTATATGGAAAAAAATAAATAAATAAAAGGTCAAAGAATGATTGAGTGAGACTCCCCACCATCAGAGAAACAAAAATATTATTATCATAATCAATCATGTAGGCAAAGAAAAATAGGAAGAAAATCTGGTCATGGGAGAAAAAAAGTGCTCAAGAGATTTGGCTTTGGTAAAAAATGTAACACACACTTCAAGGAGTGCTTCAGAGACATTGCAGAGGTGGGAAATACAGTCCACAAATTTGAAGCTTTGCTATGTTGCTAAATGTTTTCCTTTGTTGTTAAGCAAAATAAACCCAGAAACTTTCTAGCAAGAACACAGACAGTCCTCAACATTGGCAGTGGGAATTAATTCTTCCCTCAGTATCATCTGTTATCTCCTTATCCTGAAGGCATTTGAAAGAGCAGCAAAATTGTGGAGGAACTGAGATAAAGATCAAACACAACAGCTAGTTGCCTAAAGGACTCTAAAAAAGTTCCTCTGGAACAGAAATGTGATGGCACAGACTATATCTCATCCTACCCTACAGCTAGAAAAGTCTCTGCTCTCCTCATGCTCTGCAAAATGGACATCAGTGGTACAGTTACTGCTTGCTGTTGGCAAGACAATTAAATGGGAATTGCACCTTGTTCTGTGATGAAGACACTAAATCTATCCACAGTAGTATGAGCCATGATGTTTCATATGTGCTGTTAGAGGCAGAATATTAAGGGGAAAACTGGAAATTCAATTTGGACAGTGAAAGGAAAGTTTCAGAACAACACAGGCTAGAAGACAGCTGATTTTTTTTTACCACTTTCTTTGATTCCAAAATGCCATCTGTGATAAAAAAAAGATCAGTGGGATTTGGGTACCAAACCACCATGAGTTTTCTTCCAAGTCTTTCTAAAAATGACTGAAACAGCAATAAAATGTTTCTCAATTACTGTCCATGAGAAAAAAAGAAAATTAAAGTATTTGAAGATCATGATGAAAAAACTATCTCCAAAATCCAGCCACAGGGTGAAGATACCACTGGCATCTTCCATGGAATCTTTTTCCTCTTAAAGTTGCTTTGCTCGTATTACTGTGACATCTCACTAGAAGCATAATGATTAACAATTTAAACAGTGGGAACACTTAAAACAAACAAACATGTTTCAGACAGAAGTGTTTCATTCTTTTACAAAGGATGTGTAGAAGACAGTAAACCCATTTCATTTGCTGTGCCTGTGACATGCAGGTGAGCAGTTCTGCTGGCAACCATGGCTTCCTGGGGAAGGGCTTGTTGACATGAAGATGACGAACAAGTCTCAGCATCAGGATTTGAAAATCCTGCCCTTTTCAAACTGCTAAACTGAAGGGTTATGAGTGTACAGCAAAGGGAGCTCAGTTCTGCACACAGACGTCTGGCATCCCCGTCTCTTTATATGCTGTGAGCCCACAATACTTATGCAGGTAAAGCAATGCATGCTGGCGAGCTGGACCTCCTCCAAGCTGCCCAAGCCATTGTACCATGAATTGCTGCCTCAGAGGGGAGCTCACTGTTAACAACAGGCACAGAAAGACAAGGGGATAGATCTTGGGCTGAAGCACATCACTGGCCAAAGGCCTACACTTCCATTGAGCTCACAAAATTACCTGCTTGGACATGGCACCAGAACCGATGCGTGAAAGATTATAGTCATTTAGATGATGATACCTAAATCATCACAAGCCCCAACCATTGTAATACATGAAAAACATAAATATGCCACTTTGTCCAAGCCTGACCTTGAGTCCCTTGAAGTCTGTGTCAAAAACTCCATTGGCTTCACCAGAGCTGAAAATGGGTCAATAAATCCATGAATCCTGTTTTCATGGTATTGGGAAGAAAAAGCCACCGTTCTCCATTCTTCACTACCTGAACTTTGTTCTTGGATTCGTACTTTATCTGTCCTTGAGGATTAAATGTGTTGATTTCAGCAAAGATTTGTGGACATAAAATCTCCAGTGTCACTTTCCTCCTATCACTGCCTAGAGGTACTGACATGGATATACTCATCTCATTCCTCCAGACTCCGTTTTGAAGTCTGGCTGACACTGTAGAACCAGCTTGTGTAGGTGGTTTCCTTGTAGATGCTGCTACAGGATGAAAGATTCCTATTGTCTTACTATCTGGCATCCCAACCCACGGTATTTCTTCCATTTCAAATAGAGACCTCGTAAAGAGATACCACTTTCTAAATTTGTAAAAAAATAAGAGGAAAAATTTCCTTGGAACTTTTGGATATATCCCATAAAAAAAAAGGTAAAAGCTACCTTTAAAAATTATTCTTGTATTTGCTCAAATACAATATAGGAGCTGGGTTTTTTTTTGTTTTTTTTTTTTTTACTACAAAAGTATACCACATGGAGGCTCAACTTTGGTTAATTTTTCTCCATTTTATAAAAAAGTTTAATTTAATGTTTGTCATCTTAAAAAAAAAAACAAAAACACATCTGTTGCACAATTATAAAAGGCACATATAAATGACTGAAAGGAAAAAGTCCACTTTCCAACTTCAAACTGATTAAATAAAAATGAGCATTCCAGAGTACTTTCCACCAACTAAAAAAGGAAAGAAAAATTATATATAACCAAACAAGACAAACAAACAAGTGGCTAAAAAAAAGGCCTTTTTTTTTTTTTTGCTGGAGTTTTCAGTATTGTTTTCTCTTTCATTATGGCTGTATAGAAAGAAATATAACGTAACATAAGGTGAGAGATGATTTGATCCGTATTTTCTAGACACTATCAATGCAGACTGAGGCAATGGTTGAAATATTTACTACTCCAGCAGGCAACTTCATCATGGTTTTCCTTAATACAGCATGAAACCAGAAGTAATAGAGGAAACAGAAGAGAGTTCAAAAATAAGATCAACAGCAGAAGTGAATTCATTTCTTTGAGGTAATCCTTACTATGATGTTCACAGCTGCCCTAGCGGGTCTCAAGTCCCAGAAGTAATTTTCACTCTTCTTCAAGGATCTCGTGCTTTACTCGAGGAAAGAACAGACACACAAACAGCAGTTCCTGTGCTCAGGTTTCCCCTAATTGCAACAGGCAGATCTTTCATCAGTAATTCAGGAATCAAGCCATAAGACCTAAGCAGAGATTCATTTATTCCCACAACCGATTGGTAGTTCCCAGCTATCTGGAGAGAGCAAATCACGTGCAGTGTGGAAGCCGGTCCTCGGCCAAGCTCCCTGCAGTGACCAGTGCAGCAGTGAGATGCTCTGAATCCACCGCAGATACACATTCAAGCCTGGCTGGTGCCCAGATCATCTTCACTGAGCTTTGTTCTGCTGCATGTTGGAAACTGCAGCCCCCACTTCTCCCTGTGGTCAGGGTCATCTGCCCTTGAAAAAATTTATTTTTTCAATGGAGGCAAGAGTCAAAGTTATATTGAACTCAAAGTCCCCATCATGGACACCTGTCTTCCGGAAAGCCCCAGCTGAAGCATTGTTTTCCCAGTAATGATGCCAGTGTCCATTGCTGTCTGCTCCAAAACCATACACATTCACCTAGGAAGTAAGAGAGAACTTAGTGTTATGGCTTATTGGCCTTCACCTGAAACATTGAAACATTCTTGATTCTCAGTTTAATCTATAGGCAGCAGCAGCAGAGGACCTTGGTGCTGCACTAAGCTGTTCTGCTACATGAGATGATGCAACCACAGAGTAATGGCTCAAGCCTACTCAAGGGACAGCACATCCTAAGCTATGATGAGACCACCACAACACCAGAATTCAGAAAGGAAATTTCTGTCCAAGAAATATGAAAACCACATCCCTGTCCTCTAAGCGTGATGTTTGACCTCAGGAGGTCAGTGGCTTATAGGGTGGGAGTCTCCACTTTAGCTGATTAAGGCCACAAAGAGTGGAAAAATCTTGGTTTTGCTCCTCATCTTCCACATGATGCCCCATGTTGACCTCCACTTCTATGCTTAATTGTATGACATTTGTAGTCATTTCAGAAGCAGATGGACATTATGTTCTTTGTGTATGTATATGCCTATGGCCTTTCCTCTCCCAAAGGCTCCTTCATCTACGGCTATGCCTGTCTCCTCTGGTGGTAAAAGTCCAAACATCACTGTTTAAACTGAGTGCTGATATGGATGGGTTTGAATGGGTCACAGCCCACAAAGCAAGTGTCCTAAGCCACCCACACCTGTCCCCATCCAAATACAAGCTGGTTTTAAGTTATTTCTGGCAGTATCAGAGCCTTGCTTATTGCCTGCTTACCAGAAAACAGACCCCACCCAAGCTGCCCATCCAATCTGCCCTACAGTCCTACAGCATCATTAGGAGTATTTCCATCACCTCTCCAAGTAACACAGGGCTAGCTGACAAAAGCTCTCTTTCATCAGCAGATCTGTATCCCCCAGGCCAGGGATTTTGCCAGCAAAGTGACTTTTATTCCCCATGCTGACAAGCCCATGTTTGCAGAATTTTGTAGAGCTGACCTGGCCTTATGCTAACTAGCTAAGATTGGAGACCAATCACCTAGGAGCACCTCACATGGCTCAAGCCAGGGTAACTCAAGTTACCACTGGAGCAGAGATATTTACTATAACCTACTGTATAAACCCAGAAGCTTGGGTTTGAAAACAGACCATCTGCATTCCTCAAGTTGGCTTATATAAGAGCTGGTCATTGAAGATCTTCAGGTGGGATTATGTTGAAAATTTAGATATCTAAATGGAGGTGTCTGAGCATCCATTACAGTCACTGGTGATTCAGGCAGCAGAGTCACTGGAGACCAGGGAGTGATCCTTCTCCCCTAACGTTTTACCAGGAGGATGGTTTGCTGAATCAGCCTCTTGGTTCCCCTCATTAGACAGAGAAGACCTCAGTGCAGTTGACCAAACGTAAGTGCCAATTGAGATGTCTTTGAGTATTCAATACATCTACTCCAAGCAGGCAGATTTCACGTAAAGCCAAGAGATTTGCACTTTTCTGGCCTGCAGGCAGAAGGCATGCCCAGGACAACACCAATCATCCTGGGTGCCTTTACAGCAAGACAAAATACAATTGGGAATTCCATGAACAAGATGGACACAGACACGATCCATATTTAGATGTCATAGAATCATAGAATGGCTAGGGTTGGAAGGGACCTCCAAAGGTCATCTAGCCCAGACCCTCTACAGTGAGCAGGGATACCCTCAACTAGACCAGGCTGCTCAGAGCCTTGTCCCACCTCACCTTGAATATCTCCAGGGATGGGGCCTCAACCACCTCCCCGGGTAGCCTATTCCACTGTTCTACCACCCTCAATGTAAAGAGCTTCTTCCCAATACCCAATCTAAATCTACTCCTCTCTTATTTAAACCCATTACCCCTCGTCTTTTCACTACAGGCCTTGTAAACAGCCCCTCTCTCTCTTTTGATACCAAGTAGAATCCCACCAATTTTTAATCCATATATGCAAATACAGCCAGGAGTTACCTCATCGCATACGTGAAGTGCAAACATCAAAGACAGAAGGCCTGTGGATGGGTATCTCCCATGATTCTGGAGCCAGTTTTCATAGACATATTTCATAAAAGATGGATTATAAACCAAGATCTAGGCAAAATTAGAGAGAAAGACCCATTAGTAAAATGCCCTTGGAAGAAACCTACAGTAGTATGTCATCCCTAAAGGACACTGGAGTAGGAGAGAGGGAGAGAAAACAATAACAGTTATTCCCTGAGGGCAGGCAAAAAGGAAACAAAGTCCCATAGTTAAGTATATTCAAGAGTATTTCCCACATGCAATTACACATTAATATTCCTTCCTTGGTCTTAATATCCCACCTGCTTACATTAATGTTAATCCTGGGTGATTCCTACTGAAACCAATGGACATGAAATGGCACAAGTGTGAAGAGAATTAGGCATTCAGCTCTCCCTGCTGTAATGCAGGTGAGCTCTGGATAGGGGAGGCCTGAGCAAGGAGACATAAGATGCCATGTCAGATTTCACAGAACCATAGAACTATTTAGGTTGGAAAAGACCCTTAAAATCACTGAGAGGAACTGTAATTTGGGTGGGAACATAGGAGCAATGGCATCTTCTGTACAAGATGCCAACCACACCTATCTCTGTAGGGGTACAGATCTAAGGAAACCAGGGTTTCATGTGCAAACTATCAGGAAGCCTAACAAGTTGTCAGATGCATTTCTCTTGCTTCCCAAACATGCTTATTTTCATTTTTTTTCCCTTTTAATTTTAAAAAAGACATAAATTTCCCTTGGTTATCTCCTGGGGAAATTATGAGGCCACCTAAAGGAGACAGAGCACTTAAGGTCAGACCTCAGAGTACAGTAAATCCAAGGACTAGTGCGAGCCATTGGTTTCACCCCCTTTCCCGAAGCAGGCAGAGAGGCTTTTCCCTCTGTGCTGCGATTGTAATTAGAGTGGCAGTGTTTCCGTGCTATCTGGTTAGCTGCAGGGCTTTTCCTTTTACAGAGTCAGGGGTTAATTGCTGATATTGTATCTGTGTGTAATCGCTTCTCACAGGGTGCTTTGCATTGCACGGTGGGGCACGAAATGCAAACTTCTCGTGTCCCCTGCTCAGGAAGCTGCTGTGGATTTCCAGCCATACCCTGGGCTGGCGCTACTTAATTGTGATGTGAGTTTAACGACCTGCTGTAGTGCAACTCATGAGGGTTTTGTAGAGGTGGTTGTGTTCTTCACAACAGGTAGGGATGAGCTAATTATTTAATACCCCTAGAGGTCCACGGGTTGAAGCACAGGGTTATAAACTGATACTGGTTAAAGGTCTCATCTGAAGCCTTTGGCAAAAGCTGGCCTTCTGAATGAAGGACATGTGCTTTTAAGATTTTAATTTTAATGCTCTGGGGCTAATGTCGTGCTTTACCAGCCCTTGAGACATAGGGAGCCTGAGCTCTTTGAAAAGCAACCTCTCCAAAGGCTGAGAGAATGAGACTTTTATTTTGCTGAAAGGTCTATGGAAGAGGAAATGCTTTTCATCTCCCAACACAGCCTGCCTTGGTTATATCTTCAAACCATGAAATTATAACAACAGAAGTCCTTACATGGTGGCTCAAGGTCCAACATGGGAGCAACCATCCTGCCTCACAGGAGATCCTGCCTCCAGCAGTAGGGCATGTCTATTAAACCACAGCATACTTGGGCAATGAGTATGCATGGGAGGGACTCTCTTCTGACTGCTGCAGGTTGGGAACCAGGTTTGTCCATCTTTTTTTGACCTTCTCAGAGAAATTAGGTCCCCTGATTGATTGACTTCTACACATCCACACTATGAAATAATATGGGTCAGTGGTGTTTTATTATCCTTGGAGGAAGTGTCATCTCCCTGAGAAGTACCAGAGGAAGCAATGCAACCTTCAGAACAGCAGCAATGCAATGGCATAGTCACAAGAGCTGCCTCTTTCCAACCTCACTTATTTAGTGGTTGATCTAGGGCCCTGTGAAGTGTGTGTTTTGGTTGCAGTTTTTATGCATGTCAAGGGGTTCTTTGGATTCTTGCTGTCTCCCAAAGAGGCAAAAGACCTACAAGTGGATTAGAAGAACAAATTCACAAACCAACGTTGCTCACCTTTTCTCTTTTGACTTTGATTTTCCGTGGAACTGGAACATATGTGCTGTTAAAAGAAAAAAACCCAAAACACCTAGATTAATAAAAGCCCAACATATTAATATTTCCATGTATTTCCAAAGAAAGAAAGAATATTCTTCATGTACAGTAATAAATTCAAATTATTTAAAAGTAATAAATTCAAGAAGTTGTTGGAAAATACGTCTGCAACTAAGTAATACAGCATGAAAATAACTGAGCTGTCACAGAAGCAAGTTTATAGGAAGACATTGCATTTTAAAATTTTCAAGTTAATTATTAACAGTAGGACACCAGAGATTTAGTTGACAGTATACTGTAGAGCCAGTATTACACAGAGCCCGTGGCTCCTAATTCTTGGATCATGATTAACTGTTAGAGTCTTTTCACTCTGATGAGAGGAAGGGCTTTCTATTTAATTTCATGGCAGAAAAACCTCTACCCACCAGGGGGAGACTGTTCCCCTCCTAATACCTGCAGCTACTGCATGATTTTCAGAGTAGGTGGTAGTAGAGTCCCCAGTTTCTGTGGTTATGTGCAACTAGGGCACAGCCCCTCATCAGCAAGTTATTGCCCTCCTCCCCAAGGGTATGATGAAGGCTTCCTGCAGTTCCAAGCATACAACTTCCAAGTCATACCTTATGACTGGGTCAAAATCACAACTCATGTCTTGAAAACAAGAAAAATCTTCCCCATATCTCACACAGAGCATGCTGGCATTTCACAGCTCATGACTGCTCTAAGAAAATAATCTCCCTGAGTTTGTTTCAAGTGAAAAAATTCTGGTGAGCTGGCCTTGTAATTGGAGTATATCCCAAAGTACACCCTGCATACTTTTTAGATGGGTTGTGTAAGAATCACCAAAGCCTTCCATTAATTCATTCTAAATGTTTCTGCTTGATTGTTGGTAACAACGAGGCTCCTGCCATTAAGGTTTTATTTTGATTTGAACCATGGATCATCAGTACTTGACACAGGAATGGGTCAAAGAGTGAAGCCTGTGAGGAAGGTGGCTACAGAAGGAATACATATAATTTGGAAAACATCTTCTATGAGCCACTATGAGCCACTAGGGCTCTAGTGAAGTCTACCATCATTATTTGCGACCTTGCAGAGGACATTTACTGTACTCTTGGCCCAAGTGGAAGATGCAGAACATTTTAAGGAATGTAAAAATTGCTCTTCACCAAACCAAGACAAGATACATGGTGCCCTTTTTCACTATTGAGATTTCTGCAAGACCTGCAGAAGGCACGTTAAGGCAACTAGGCTAAATATATGACTGATGAGGACCTGAAGTTTTTCTGTCCCAGAAGGCTTTTTTTGGTCTTTTCTGGGATAATGCTCAGTCTTAGAGACCTTTGAAATGAGCCATCCAATAGTCCAATGGGACATGACTGAGAAAAGCATTCAGCTATCAATCCAATCTAATAGTAAAACCATCTGCAGTTTGGCTTTTGTTTTGAACCATAAAAATTGAATTATAATACTACTGAGGGGAGAATATGATTAATTCACAGGCTTTGAGTCTTCCAAAATTATTACTTAATCTGAATGGGATGCAGGAAATTAAACACTGTGTAAAAGTCTAAGCAATACAGGACGCCTACCTTTTTTAACAATGAGTGCACCTAGGTTCTTGTTAACCTAGCCTCAGTTGATAGTATGCAGCCTGTGCTCAAGACATGATGGCCACGCAGGTCAGGGTAAGGAGGTATTTCTTTTCTAAAATACTGACTGGGTTTCATTTTTTATTTCATGCCTTCTCTTCCTTACAAATGTACAGTCAGTGATTTCATTATACACTGTATCTGACAGTGTGTGTTTAATGTGTGCTTGTAGGTTTGTTCTGCTAGCCTGAAATTATGTTACATATATTGTTATGATTTGTGTTTTCTGGTTTTATTATTCCAGCATGTACCACCTTATTAATTATGCAATTTCCCTGATTTGAGTATGACAAAAATCTCAGTATACTGGTATTTCTTCCATGCAGTTAAATACTCACACAGTAATTTATACCAGATGCTTACCAAGCCCATGTATACAATGTAATTATAAATATATAATACATTCTGTAATTTATTAAGCAAAACCATTTTTTTTCCTGTGCTGTGACTGCCTTGTAGTCAACCAGCTTTATCTTCCTGGTAGGCTAAGGCTTCTCTCAACTTTACTGCTGTAACCCCACTTGCTGCCACTTCTGAAGGTAAATACTTGACAAAAAGTATTGAACAGCTTTGCAATGTGGGCACAGAGCAGTGACAGTGATGGACACATGGATGGGTCACGATGGAAGCAGCTGGCTCCTCTTCCTAGCACAGGCATGGACATGACAAAGATGCAGTAAGGGGCTTCATTCAAAGGCCCTTGGAAGGCAGTTAGGAGCTTTCCATTGCTCCTGATGGGATTTGGATCCAGGCTTAAGGGCAGAAGTTCTCAAACTTTTAAATCAATACAGCTTCTAAAGGAAACCAAAACCAAAACACAAAAATGAAGCTTTGCACAAAATGTGGTATTTTGTAACCACTTTTCTAAGTGGGCTGATTTTTTGAAGCTATGAGTGTGCCCTGAAGATGGATTTTTTCAAGACAACTTATGACTGTATATACTAAGTGCTGGTGGCAAAAAAAGGTAAAAAGAGACTAAACCAGATTTGTTACAAGTTAAGAGAATCTTCAGAAGTGAAAAGAATCTAAAATGCATTTGCAAAGAGAGAAAAGAAAAAGAAAAGCAAAAATAAAACTCCATTTGTCATCCTATCAAAAAGCTTTCCTTAAAAATGCAAGGTAAGTCTTAGGTCCAGTCAACAGGGACAACAGGGACATGCTTTTTCAAGTTTTTAATCTTCTGAGACTCTGAAATTGGGGGAAAAAAAGTTGAAATGTCTTGAAATACTCCTCTCTGGAATAAAGTAATCTAATCTGCTCTTGCTGTCTATGTGTAGCAGGGTGCCACGGAGCAATCCCACAAGGCTATGGTTTTACAGCTAGCAGATAACCTCACACACAGTACACATCTCAAACATTTCAGTCTCTGGATTAGGAAAAGATAGCTTACAGGAAGGGTGAGGATCTGCTTGCAGATATCTAGAAGAAACACGTTTTGTTCACACTGTTAATTCTAGTGCTGACAAAAAAATGTATTAAGTGGGGCAATACTAATTTCTGAAAGCACTCATAAAAGAAGAAATGGAGAATACTGGTGTGGTGCATTCTTGCCAGGTAGAACATGTGAATTTAAGGCCAAGGCACACACTTGACATACAAAACACACAAAACAATAGTGTCTCATCTGCACAGCTCTCAGTCATGTTCCACCAGGAAAGACAGACCTAACTCCTGACTGACCTGTCCAGAGGATGCTGTGGCTGGAGGCCTAAGTGCTGTGTGAGCAACCTGCACATCTCTCTCTGCCTTCCTTGTCCTCTTCTGCAAGTGGGATAATATATGCTGGAGCATCACTTGGCCACCAAAATGTCTCAGGTGGGAGAATCCAGGTGTCTAGGACCACCACTAAATGAATAACCTACCAAACACCTGATTGTACAGATGGCTTTCTGGTGGGTACATCTGGGCATGGGCATGCTGGCTGCACTGCTAAGAGACTGGGAAGGAGAAAGGATGAGAAGAAGCCCAAAATGAGGCACTGAACCTCAAAGCCCAGGAAGCTGCTGCTCAAACTGGTGACCTCCAGAAGCAAAACCTTCCCTTTTCATTTCTCTGACACCACTGTGTGGGCCTGTGAAGAGCTGGACCTGGATCTTCACCCCAAAGACCGCACTGTAACATTAGGCTTTTCCTAGAAAGCAAGTGTTCAGGGCTGACCCTGAGAGGGTCTGTACAAGCCCCTGAGACCTCATCAGAAACAGAGATATGCCCAGCATAGCCTTTAATCTCCTACAGCAACATAAGGTGCAGGAGCTCCCACCCCTTCAGCCTGCCCTTACTCACAAGTTGATGGTTCCTGTGGTGAGAGCGGTGACAACCCAGCGCAGGTCCAGGGTTTTGAAGGGGATCAGGACCATGCTGACGTTTTCTGCCAGCTCTTTGTAGCTCTCAGGGTAAATGAAGTGGTGAGTGGTCTTGCTCCCAACATCCGATTCATAGCCAGCGGTGGGAGCACGGTTCATTCTGCAGCCCAAAAGTAAGAAGTGAGAAAGTGAAGAAGCAGCAGAGGAATTAGGTAGGTACAAACAGATGTGAATCTCTTGATAATTTGCTTGAGGTGGCAGGAAAATGCTCCCATGGGTAAGGAGAGTGCTGCATGCAGGCTCTCCAGACAACCTTGACAGAGTGTTAGGGGTCTTCAAGCAAGCTGAAATGACCACCACCCATGCAGATAAATTAACAGTAAATAAAAGGTCATCTTTAGTGTGGGATTCCCTGGACTCAATGGGAGTAGACACCAAGCAGGTCTATCTCTGAGCACATCCATGTGTTCTCTTTACAGTTAACGGAGAGCTGTTCAGAAGAGTGGTGAGTCTATAAGGACACATCTCCTGTCGTTCTAAAGCTGCAGCCTCCAGCAGGTGAGAAAAACACTGCCCTGAAGTCCATCAGCTTGAGCTCTTGCAGTGTCATTCTCCCTGATTTGTATAGGTGTATTTGGATGTCTAGGGCCAAGGTGACAAACCACGTTATGTGTGATGAGAAACACCAAATATTTCTTATGGTCCTGCCATGTAAAGGCACTAAAGCCACCGCGACAAATCTAGGACCTGCTGCTGACACTTAATTTACTCAAGCCTTGCTTAATAGTACATCCTTCAACTTTCAGTACATCTACTTATAGTCACTCCACCTGAACATGCCAGTGCATGGAGATCTGACCAGGACCCACTAGGGGTCAGTCAAAACGTGTTGGCCAAACAGGGCCACCTTACATTGGGTGTATCAGGGAAGAGGGTAGGGATTTCTGAACCCAGGACTGCAGAAATACTTCTACAGTTGTGTTCACTTCTGAAAGCAACGCTGGTAGAGACCTGCATGGTTTTGTGGTGCAGTGTAATGCAGATTAGAGATTCCCAAAGTGGCTCTGACTGACTTTGCATGAATCCATGGTGCTGTGCAACAGTATGGAGAAACCCCCAAGCTGGCTCTGAGCAGAATGGGGTTCCTGTGCAGCCCAGTGAAGTCTTTTGCAGAGACATTCGCTCAAAGCCTGGCAGAAATGCAGGGAGCACAAGGAAGGATGTAGCTGACAAGGTGATGAGGAGCACTGTACATTGCCAGAGAACATGCTGCCCTGGTCATTGATAACAGGGGAGGTAAAATCTGTTTATCAAGTCTACGCCAGGCTGTGTTACTGCAGTGGTTCCCCAGGTGAATTAGTTAAATTCCATGTAATTCCCTCAAAGGGAATTATTAGTGTAGGCAGAATAGCCTGCCAGCCTGCATGGACTTGTTATCGAGTTAGCCTCTTCCCTGCCAGCAACTCACATCGTACTGTGTAGAAATACTAGTAAAGCATGAGACTTACTATGTTTTACCTTGAGATTAGTCACTCTAAGGTGTGAAATACAGGTTGTTTGAGGGTTTTTTTACTGTAAGTTTTTTTTTTACTTTTTACAAAGCCAAGGGTGGCATCACAACCTGCCCTTGGGTCTATGTACCTTCCCCACCATCCTGTCTGCGTGATGTGGCAGAAGGCAGCGGTCACGTCCAGACTCAGCAGAAAGAACTGAGCAGGAATTTCCTTCCGTCATGACAGTAGATAGTTAAACAAATAAAAGCATGCTGGAACACAATGTTTGGAAGGAAAGGTGCCCCCTCGGACTCCCTGGCTCTTCCCTGCACTTGGCTGTATTGCCAGAGCACGTGCAAGTGAGGATCAGTCACCAGAGATTTTGGTTGTCAGATTAGCACACAGAGGGGTTACCTTCTCTGCACAAATTTCCACAGTGCATCCTAAAGCCTTCAGATCTGGCTTGAGATTGCCACAATATAAATCCAGTTTAATTTATGGTCAAGGTTCAATTCCAAGTCACGTTTGTCCCTTGCCAGTTATGCATGGCTACAGGAAGGGCAAGGCCTCAGAAAAGAACGTGCATCTGAGTGTGTTACTCTTCACTTACTGCTCCAAAAAGTAGCTTTTGAGTCTAGCAAAGCCTGAATCTGAAAACACAGGCCAGGCAAGATAATAAAGAGCCCACATGGGAATGGGGCTGTCTCCATAGTGAGGGACATGGAGTCCCTCATGAGGGACATGCATAAATACACCTCAGTTGCTTCATTATGCAATCTACAGGACTAATGTCGAGGTCTCTTCACTTTCCTTCATTGATCCGAAGACCAGGTTGGCTGCCTCTGCCTGTGGGGAGGTACTTTTGCCAGAGAGTGAGGCACTCAACTGAAGGAAGCAACTCTTGAAATGATTTATCATGAACATTTAGATGTTATTGGAAGACTCTACATCATGCCCAGGACGTGGTTTCTGGCTTAACAGTTCAAATATCATTGATCATCTGCTGATTCACTCTTGACTTCAGTGCACAGCTTCCTACTAAAAGTTAAGTTATTTCTGAGCCCATAATCTTACATGTGCCATTTTCAATAGCAATCCCTCCCTTCCAGGCCCTCTGACGTGCCCTTCACTGCTTGACAAACTGTGCTGTACTGGCAGTCGCAATGTGAAAACTGGACAATGCATTGGAGATGAACTTAGTCAGCCCAGACATCTTGACTGCCCTCTGGGTGACTGGCTCTGCTTACCTAGTTCCTGCTTGCATTTCAGTAGGACAAAACAGACAACCTTCACTGTCTTGAAAGGAAGAGGTGATGTGACCCTTTACAAAACAACTGCAGCCAAACAGTTGTCTCCTGCCCATTGCAAAGTGTCTTTGGCTTTCCCACCCTAACGTCACCTAACAATGAACCAGTGCAAGGAAGTCAAATCTGATCCAGTCAATTCAGTCTGTAAAAGACCACTTTTGAGTACTAGCTGCAGAAATAGCTTATACTCAAACATGCAGGTTTTTTGAGCTGCATTTTTTAACAGAGGCAATTATAGATAGTGCAGAACAACCTACAGTATCAACACCTATTTAAGTTTGGTTTTTTCCCAAGCTAAAACATGAGGTCGCATCTCCATGTGTTTATACCCCGGGATTTGATGTAAGTACCAGATTTCACCAAATAAATCTTGTTCGCTCACTTGGGTCCCAAAATACCAGTGAATCTTAACCAACAGAAACATCTGGAGCCAAGGTGGTGCCTACTCACCTGAGCACAAAGTCATGAGAATCAATATCTTGGCCATACTGAGACTGCCGAAGGTTCCCAGAGTTGCCCACGACGGCACATCGCCTGCAGGTGTAAGTGCCTCGCTCCTGCAGGGGATCCCCATCCCCAGGAATGATGCCAAACAATTCCTTGAGAGTAGCATTAATATTCTTCGGAGTCTTCTCTCCTTGCAGTTTCTGTTAAGGAGAGAGATCACTCCAGGTTACCAATATAGTTAGCTTTTCTGTGAGCAAGACATAGCTTCCAATGTTTTCTCAAAGACCATTCTAGCATCTACCTGCAGACACTGTCTCCTGCAGTATGTGTTATGTAACTTGGGGTTGGAGCAGAATTGTGGAAAAACATGTGGGAAATCCCTTCCCATTAACTTTTTTAACTTGGTTCTCCTTTTCCCCTCCTTCTGCTTGAATGCCCACACCTCCTCAATCACTATCTGGACACGGTGGAACAGATCATGCTTTCTCCTCAAGGCAGACCTTAGCAGAATAAATGTTCCTCTGGGGTTATAAACTTAATCCCACCTTGGGCCAGATATCTTCTGTCAGGACATGTATAAGACTTTCAACCCTCCTAGGAAGGACAGAAGTATCTCAGGGAACCTGACACAACACAGAAGTGGCTGACGCCCCTATCATGAATAAAGTAGGAGATCTTATTGCTGCTGTTCTGGACTGTGGAGGAACCAGTTGTTAGTGCAATAGAAAACTACAGTGAAGTAGAATTAGCCTTGAGGGTTGAAGATGTGAAATCATCTAAAGAATTCTCCAGGATGAAGAAACCACACGGACCTTGGTCATTGTGCCTGTTGCCATGGAAGGAAAATCTTTTGTAGCAGCTCTGTGGTGCATGGTGGAAACAATGCCTGGACTGTGAAGGTACAGCCAAGGTGCAGGGTAGGTGATGGTCAGACACTCCCTTTCTGGTGTTCTGCTCTCTGAGGGCTACTAAAGAGGCTGGGAATGCTGGCAGGCTCACAAAACAGCACTGCCCACCCTTGTGGTGCCACTTGCTTGCAAGCCCACCAAGGGAGAACAGCTCCTAACACAAAATCTGTCAGCCCAGGGCAACAGAGACAGGGAGGGAGAGAAGAGAAACACCTTTTCCCACAGCTGCCAGCAATGCTCTCGGGTAAATTGGCTTTAGTTTCTGATGCATTTCCCTCAACCCAGGAACTGTTACTTTGTCCTGCTCTCTCTCTCACACGCACACAGGAGCACAAACAGATGTATCACTCTAATCTTTGTTTAAATTCTGTGTTGTCTCTCTGCAGAACTAGGTAAAGGAAACTTATTTGAACTGAATTCCACAACAGGTCTGTGGAGCTCAGAGCCACATGACAACATAGGGGCCAAGAACTTGAAAAAAAAAAAAGAAGACAAAAAAATGTTGCATACATAGACTTGATCTTCCTGCTAATCCTTGCTATCTTATACACTCATGCATTGATTGTACAAGGTGGTTAGGATGCAAGGTAATTGAAAAGCACAGACAAGCACTGTCATCATTACCACATATGTTGCTATTTAGCAGATAGTTCAATTATTTAAGCAAAAAAAGGTTATCACAGAATCATTTTGGTTGGAAGAGACCTTTAAGATCATCAAGTTCAACTGTTAACCCAGAACTGCCAGGGCACCACTAACCCAGGTCCCTCAGCACATCCACACCTCTTTTAAATGCCTCCAGGGAT
This sequence comes from Todiramphus chloris collaris, assembly GCA_025345505.1. Lineage (NCBI taxonomy): Eukaryota > Metazoa > Chordata > Aves > Coraciiformes > Alcedinidae > Todiramphus > Todiramphus chloris. The sequence continues at coordinate 1,598,775 of JANVCC010000209.1, forward strand.
GGGCACTCAACTGCTTCCCTGGGCATGCACCAAGCATGCACCAAAACATTTTTAAGAAGGTAGTTACTCTGGGAATAAAACCCCAAACAACAAATCAAAACAAACCAAAACAACACAAAAAACCCTATTCTTGAACTGATTTTGCCTAAGGAAATTCAGATAAAGAAGGTAACTTCCAGAAAATTCTCAGTACCTGAGCCCTCTTTATAAGCTACATTGCCTTTTCAGGCAGAATGATAGTATCAAGAAAGGAAAGGACCTGGAGTATTGACTTCTGTTTGATCCATTAAAAGGGTAAGAAACATCATCAGGGATAAGCACTTCCACTTCCACGGGACAGGGGTCTGCCTTTTCCTTCTGTTATGCTGCTGTTGGTCTAAACTCTAATGCAACCAAGCTAAAACACTATCATCCTATGATCCCTCATCTGCACAACTTCCACAGCAGAGATTATTGCTTATGTTAAGAGATTCCCCCAACAACCTTATTGCATCGTGCGCTGAAATCCATACAATAAGACAGCCACCCTTAACTCAGTAGAAGTGTTCTGATTTAATTTCCCCCCTGATTATCTGATTGGACTATGCTTTTGAGGCTTAATCTTCAATCAGCACTGGTTAGTCTTTAACGTTTCAGCAAAACAGAGCAGAGTAAGCAGTGAAGCTGGTTAACTCCAAGGAAGATACAGCTTGAGTTCAGACTTAACGTGCAGCCGGGTCCTTATTGCACAATATTTAGTCTGTTTCTTGAAGAAGATCATTTTAATAGCATTACAATTACAAGTGAATTAGAGTTCACTTTGCCACACCAAATTCTGGTTGGTTTGTTTGGTGTAATGTTGTCTTTTTTTGTTTTAATGAGCTCCCACCAGTCTGGCCTTTCCCATAAATCAGCAAAAGCACTGGGTGAAAGTCTGTCCATGCACTGGAAGGCAGAGCTGTAGCCATGCCACACAGCTCTGCTGGGACAGTCTCCCTCCCTCCCTCCTCCATCCAAAGATGTGTGCCAGAGATCTGTGTGGGACATAGCTGCTGGAAACGGGTTAAATACACTCACATACCTGACTCCTGTGTTCTGAGTGAAGAGGCTGCTTCTCTCAGAAATCTGTGCAAGCAACAGCCAGGTCTAAAAACGCAGTTTAACCTCTTGCACAAGTCCAAAAATCACCTTAACCCACCTTGTGTCCACATATGAAACATCATTAGATCACTTAACGCTCCAGCTCCCCTCTGTAAAATATTTGTCTGGCACTTGAGAGTCAACTCCTGACTTTAAGTTGTTAAAAACTACAACTTGAAGTCCAGACTGAAAAATTTCTTAATCATCCTCACAGTGAAGACAAACTACCCTGTCCTCCCAGCCTTAAAAACTCCCCATTTCACATACATAAGTTTACTAGTTGTTTTTGTATGTTCTTATTTAATTAAAAAAAAAAGAAGCAAGAAAAAAGAATGATCAAAGTTTATGCATTTCTTGACCCATGAATGGCTTTGTAAGGAACAGCCTGTTGCTCCTTCTCTCCTCAGGTGTGCAGTGTATTAAATACACCTTCAAAGTCCAAATTTATTAGCAGGTAGAAAATATCCTGCTTAACCTGTCATCACTGGTGTGGTATGGGTGCAGATGGAGCACGGATCGAGGTACAGCCCTCACGGTGGGCAGGTCTAGGTGGGTCTGGCAGCAGCCAGCACTGCCAGGGCAGCCCTGCAAGCACACAGCCTGGCAGCCAGGGAAGGTTGGTGTAGCAGTACCAGGTTTTGTGGCTTTTCTGATTTTTTTTTAACTGTTTTTAAAAGATAAAGAGGGAATAAAACCCCATGAGAATCCCTTTTGCACAGCTACTAATTGCCTCGCTGCAGCAGTTTGGAGGCATTAATACTTGTGCAGTGCTTCCCAGCCATAAGACATTGTACAAAGATTAATCCTAGCAACAGCCTGGTGGGCCAAATCCAGGTAATCTCCATTTTGCAGACTGAAGGAGAGGTTAAAAGGAAACCATAAATTTTAAAAATGCCTCTTTGGTCTGGAAAATATGGCATTATTATTGTTATATTTAATGTCTTGCAATTACTATGCATCAAAGAGATTAAGGGGAAGAATATAGGGGCTTTTAAGAGTTCAGGCTTTGCTTAATGACTTGTGTCTGTCAAAAAAAAAAAGCATTCTCAAATATGAATGCAATGTACATATATTATGTAAACAACACACAATAATAGACATATACCAAACTATGTGATTTATGACTTCCATGGCTGGTACAGGCCACCTCCATGTTACTCTAAGGAGCAAAGACCCTGCCTCTGCCAGCTCTGCGTGCCCTGATTTCTGGCTGCAGGATGCTTGCAGCTTGGCAGAGCACACCGCAGTGCTTAGAGGGACCCATGAGCTTGGACCATCTTCAGATCCATCTGTCTTTGCCATAGGAGACCCTGGAGCTGCAACCCAGCTGGATATACACGGGGGCTGCCAGTGGGGACAAGAGGTAACCCAAGGTCAGGTTCTTCCAGTATGTCCAAGGCTGGTCTAAGAGTCACGCTTGCACCCAAGCAGTGCAACACCAGGTGGGACTGGGCATGCAACAAACACTGGGACCAGAGCCTGGGACCTGGGCTGGATTTGGTACCACCTTCTGCTGTGAACACTCCAACTTCAGAGCTCTGAGCTCATTATCCTGCTTTCAAAGTATCACAGACAGCGTCCCAGTTTTAAAGAAGACTTCTGGTGATCAAAGTACTTGGGCAACTTTTCTACAAAGAGCACTCAAAATGCGTGACTCAGGTGCCAAGCAGCTCTGCCTCTGTCTTAAAAGCAAGTGCAGCTTCCACCACTTCTCCGGCGCATGTGTTGGGGATGCCTGTTTGTTTGCCATCTGGTTAGCAAATCTTTAAGCCGGATATTACTTTTCTTCCTACAAATGTAATGACTAAAAGCTAACATTTTCCTTTAGATACAACAATCACGTGGCCCCAAGACCTGAGCCTTCTTCCGAAAGGAAGAAAGCAAAACCCGCAAATATCGTAAGACTTGAGATAAAAATTCTTATAATGTGCTAGCTTATGAACAATGTGCTACAGATAAGATTGCCAGGGAATTCTGAGCCTGATTTTACTTATCACAGCTTTAATCCATCAACCTCAACAGGGTTGTTTTGGATTTAGAACAGCAGGTTCTGATCTCATATTTTTAATACCTTCTGACCACCAAAAACAATGCCAAAAACCCCTGAAACTAAAATCCGAAAGCTATAAATAAATGCTATGCTGTGTTACAGCATTTAATTCTTGTCCTGTTTCCTCATCTACAGGTTATTAAATGAAGTGGAAACGTCCACAGCACTTGTGTCATGGAACAACAATGAAAAACTTGCAGGTGAACCGGCTCAGGGAGGTGGAAAATAAAACATAAACAGAAAGGAATGCATCACGTAACATAAGGTGCCAACTTCCACAACACTGAGACTCTCACCATCCCTGAGCACAAGATGAGAGAAGGCAGGACTCCACTTCAGCTTTAAGTCACAAAAAGCACAGAGCAGCTGCAGGGGTGTGCCCAGGAAGAGAATTTGGGCCATTGTTTGTTACCCAAATAAAGTAACCAGGGGAGAGTTTATCAGCTGGGTAGATTTAAGCAAAAGGAAAGCAAGGAACAGCCCTGACAACAGCCCCCTTGTTTCTGTGGACACAGAAACTGCCAGGTACATTTTCAGGTGCCTTCTCCAGCAGCAGCCCTGCCCCATGCAGCTCACTGAGGTGCTGAAGAGATGGTGGCACTGACCTCTTGCCTGCTCCTTCCCACCCACACGGGTGGTACCGCTAACTCCAGTACGGACAACGTAACTTTATTCACAGCAACCAAGAATATTTCCTTTCAAAAGGCCACATCCTACCAAGCTGTAAGAGCTTAAACCATACATTCTCCAAAAGAATCCCGAACCAGCTCGGCAGCCATGTGAAGAGGTGTAAGTCAGGGAAATCAACCCATCCTTCTGTCCCAAATGTCACTTTATCCCAAACAGTGGTCATTAGGCTCTGAAATCAGTCTTTGCTTGCCTAGGAGTAAAGGGATATTAATGCTACAGCACTATTTGGATGAACAATCCTTACTCACACACACAGCAACAAGGTTAATGAGAAGGGACTGAGCTTGGTAGTCAGACAGCTCTCCGGCAAGGGCTCTGTCTGTGTTTAGTGCAAGCACATCACATGGGTCTCCTCGTGACAGGAAAGTCACAGCCTTATAATAAATAGCTCCAGTGCAGTCACCGTTGTCTCAGTTACAGCAGAACGAAACCACCCTGCTGTCTGAAGTCAGCTGCTGCGAGCAAAGGCACAGTCATTTCTCCCCTCAAATGAACTTTAAGCAATCTCAGGTCTTCTCATACCTCACCATTTAAGTACAAATGTAGTAAAAAGACACAAATTATGGAGTTGGCAAAGCAAGCAAGAGAAAAACCCGGCCATGAGCGATGTTTTCTTTAGGTCTGCCTGAAATCTCAGGATCATTTTGTAAACAAGACTAAAAAAGAACAGTGAAAAAGAGAGTGGAGTCAGGATGCACCTGGCGATTACTTACTGCGGCAACGGTACCAACTCCCTCGGAAAGACTTACCCAAAGCAACATCTACATAGGAAAGAGGTTGCAATGAGGAGCTGAGGCCACATCATGCTCGGGTTTACTCAGAACCATAGAATCATTCTGCTTGGAAGAGACCTTCAAGATCATCCAGTCCAACTGTTAACCCAGCACTGTGAGGTCACCATTAAACCACGAAGCATCTTTCAGAGGAACCAGGGCACCTTCTCCACCTACCATAGATGAGGGCAAGTACTTTCAATAAGTAACTGATTTCCAATACACAATGCAGTTTTGGGGGACACCAAAATACTTCACACATTCTGGTTGAAGATAATTTCTGGCTGAAAACAAAACCATGGCAGAAAGAGTATAGAAATCTTAGATTTATTTTTACCATCTAAGAAAAAAACGCTTTGATTTTGTGTTCTGAAGTGGTGTATTCCCTTTGAACTTGACCTGAATTTAATAAAAAAACCCCAAACAAACACTAAAAATAGGGTTAGACAGCCCTGAAAGTGAATGGACAGCTTTCATTTGGGCTGGAGAAGGAAGAAAAAGAAGACATTTTGCTGTCCTGAAAGTCACTGGTTTTCAGTTTAGCTAAAAAAGAAACAACCCTCCCCCAAAAATATCTGTTTCAGGTTGAGCTGACGTGAGATATTTGCACTTTTTTTTTTTTCAGTTTCACTCCAAGAAGGAGAATCAGAAATTCAGACCTCTGTACTGAAAGTCACAAGCTTTTTCTTACTTTTTAATTTATTTTTTTTTTTATAAGAGAGAATATATTCAAACCTCATGTTTCAGTCGGGGGGGGTCTGAGTGCAGAACACATCACAGCTTCACTCAGGGATGATGCCCAAGCCCTTGGGGGCAGAGTCCTCTAAGCAGAGGCACCCTGCCCTCCCAGCCCTGTCTCACAGGTCTTCTCCTCAGTCCAGGTGCTGCAGAAGTGCCACCCCCACACCGATGCCAGGATTTAGGATTGATCATCCCACCCTCTCCTTAGCACTTCCTCAAGGTGCTGAGTGCCCCTGGTTTCTGTATGAATACAGAAAGGCAAGCAGAAGGCACTTCATGACCAGCCTCAACACTCATGGTGTCCATAAGCAACCTCATCCTCTCATCTCCTGAGCATAGTTTGGGGCATCCCACCTCCTCTGAAAACTGATGGTTGTTACATCAGCTCAGCTCCCTGCTGAAATGTCACCCAGGGAACGGGGCACTAGGACCTGAGATTGCCATCTTCCCTTCTCATAGCTCCAGCAAAGCCCAGCTAGGAAATGTGAACAGAAGGAAAAGTGTTTGGAGGCTGCAAGTAAACACGCAAATAAGTGACTGGAGATCTGAGTCATGGCCAAGGGGCAGGTGAAAGGATGACCTACGTGAGACTCATAGCAAAAAGGGGGGTTCTATGATAAAACAAGGATATTATTTATGCAACAGTTAAAGACATCGGAGCTGTGTGGCATCTCCTTTCCACCAGTGCAGTGAGAAGTGATAAACCAGATATGGCCTCGTTTCCACAGCAGTTGACATCTCTTTGAAAACCAAAATATCTCTACCTCAAAAGTGGGTGCCTGCTGGAGGGGCCTCCCAAGGGCACCAGGGAAGGGCTGAAAGCCCCAGATTCACCATTAAGAGTTGTGTGGGTGCCTGCTGCAGGGCACCAAGTTGCAGGCTGTTGTGCATCCAAAGAAAGGCACACAGAGACTATTTTTTCTGAAAAGGGAGAAAAGCAAGTCATAATGAAACTGTGATTTGACTGGAGTCACTGCAGCCAGAACCTGTGCTTTAGCAGCTTGGCAACGAGCAATTAATTTAATCATCATCTTGTTTCAAGAGAACATAAAAGGGGCTTTAATTAGGCAAAACATCAGGATATGTGTTCTTGCCTTCTGTGCTTTCTGAACAAGGTTATTCATTAGCTTTCATGATGCTTGGATGGGGCTCGTTGGACCACCCAGCTCAAGGATACGCTGGGGCGGCTCCTTCCCACTGACCTGTGGCCAACGGTTTTACATCATCAGCCACAATTCTCATACGTATGGAATTAATCATTTTCCATTTAACCCTACTAATTATTTACAGGTCTTACAGTAAGAGAGCCCCAGGGGAATTACACACTTCACAAGTTTGCTTTCCTATCTTGATGGACAACAAAAGCTCGTTTTGCCATCTGAAGCAAAACAAACCGGCTTATGAAATCTATTCTTTCAAAGAGAAGGGAGAAAAAGGCATTACTGACATCTGCAAATTCTGGATTCACCACCTAACTCTGTCAGGGACTTTTCTAGCTTGGAGCAAGTGAACGTGTGCTCCAAGTGCCTGCAAGCAGAGTCAACGCCCACTTTCTTCCACCTCTGCCTGCCTTGTTCAGCTGAGATGGCAAATGCTTTTGGCAGGAACCATCTCCTGCTATCTGCTCGGCATCACTCAAAGCCTGACACCACAACCATCACATGAATGCTGGGCTGTATCCACACCTCCCACTTACCAGCCACCACCTGTAGCTGTCTTCTGGGATCAAGGCATTTTGTGAGGTCAGGAAAGGTTGCATAGTTGAATTAAATCTCTGATCAAACCAGAGGGAATGTCCCAGCTCAGAAATGCACGTGCGACAGCTGCATGGTCTCCTGTGGTACTTGAAGAGTTTTTGGACTTGCTCTGAAAACTGCATGATGAGATGTCTCAGATCCCAGGTGGTTGTGGTCACCTGATTGGTGTAGTTCAGCAGAAATGATGTTACCGTGATGAGCAAAAAGGCAAAGGTAAACACTTTCACGTTCCTCCTCTTTACAATAACCATCTTTCCTGCTCGGGTTCTGCTGTCACCGCTGACCAAGTACAACGTAGGGTCCAATGTAAGGCAAAAAGGAAAGGGTGCTGCAGGCTGCCAGTTACCACCCCGGGCTTAGGCTGAACATACCAACTCCACGACCTCCATCCATAAGGGAAGAAGCTTTGTTTCACCCAAATGGGCTTAAAAAAGGCAGACTGGGTATTTCACCTTCTCACAGTGCTTCCAAGTCTCTTCCACCTCTCCGTCACCTGCTGCTAACCACTTCCAATGATGGTTCAATAAAGATGGACCCTTGTCCTTCCACAAACCAGAAGATTTAGAGGGGACCAATATCAGCATTAAAATCTAGGTTTTCTGAGTGGGAGCAAGCTGTAAATTAAAGCAAGCAAATTGTAGAAAGAAGAGGTTTGTTTGTTCTGTTTTTCTTTCTTGGAAGTTAGTTCATGAAGGATCAGATCATCCAGGGATGTACGTTCCAGCAGAAAGACATGCTTTGTTGTCCATTTAAGCCATGGAGAACTGTTTGCAGCCTAGAGACACACACACACAGAGGAAGAAAAAAAAAAAAAAGGAAGAAAAATTATTGTCAGAAAGTTTTTTGCATTCCTCGCAACCTAATTTCTCTCCTTTTCTACGCCCATCCCCAGATTTCTGATCAGCTTAGAGACCACACAGCAGCACCAGCTGCAATTTCTGCTGCAGTATTTGCATACTGAGAAGTTTCGGGGTGGAATTTCTGAACGGGCAGAGCATGGACCTGTGGACATGGAGTCCCTTTGTGCTGAAGCGCTCTGGCCCTATTTGAATTAGAGTTTGTGGCCACTCGAATGGCAATGACTCACCTCCTTCCCTTAGGCTGCCCTTGATAACCACCAGACACATGGCAAAGTATTCATCACTCAAAGCAGATAAACAAAAAGCGCTCGGCAAAGAAGGGAGAAGCGGGACACGGAGGAAGAGCCATCGGTTCCTTTCTCTTCCTCCCTGCAACTGGATTAATTTCTTAAGGATTGGGGCTGGACTCGTGACTCGGAGAAAGCCGAGCAAGAACAGCTCATACATCCTGGGACAGACCAGGGAAATCAAAGTATAAATGGCCTTTGTTTCTGGTGGATTATTGCTGTTTCCTGCCAAGGAAGGGTAGGTGAGGGCAGCCTGGGATCTCAGAGAGTTCATACGAGACCCTGAGGCTGGCAGGGAGGCAGGGAGCTGTTTTGCCTTGTTGAGTCGGGGGACAGAGGGGCCTGGAGCTGCTCTCCATTCCCCTCCTGGTGTCCTTTGCCTGGCAGCAGTGATTGAAGAGAGCTTTTAAAAATTGAAAAACGGATCCCTTCCTCCCGTGAAGCAATTGTTTTGTGGGAAGAAAGAGATGTTGTGGTTTTTAAAACTTCGCGTGTTTGCAAAAAGCCCCAAAAGTGCCACTGCTTAAGTAACACTCTTCTGGCTTTTATACAAAATATAAAAGAATTAAAAAAAAAACCAACAAAAAAAAAAACAAAAAAACCCCCCCCAAAAAAAAAAAAACAAAAAAATTAATCAGAGAAGCAACTGTGTCAGAAGATGTTCCATTTATGAACAAATAAAAGCTCAGCAAGGGAAGTCTCCTCCACTGCTCAGCTGCAGGCTTCAGGCCAGCAAACAAAGAGCAAAACTGAAACTGTTACCCTTAAAAACCAAAATTTTAACCCACTCTGTGCAGCACACTGAGGCAGGATCCCCCTCGTTCCATCACCAAAAGCCGATGCTTATCCAGACATGGGGCAAGTGCATTTGGTGGCCACAGCCCTGGGCTGTGCACAGCTTCACTGCCAGCTTTTTTCCTGGAGACCCGTGAGGAGCTGCTGGAGGCCAAACGACTTTTCCAAGGGGTTTGACACTGTCTTGGAGATGGCACAGACCCCGTGTTTAGAGGTGGTGTGGAGGTATTTATGGAGTCCCATAAAGCCAAACCCAAAGGCAGGAGACTCAGCTCATGATCTTGAGCCGTTGCTCCCCTTCGGGTTTCTGATCTGCAGCACGTGACAGATCGTGTGTGCCGGTCAATTAGCTGCTCTTTGCCAAATGCCTCCAGATTTATTTAAAGTCTGGCCCCTACAAATGCATTTACAGGAGCTCAGGGGCTGACAAGTGGGTCAGGCTGGAGAACAAAAGGCTTTCTTAACCCTGGCTACTTGGGCTGGCCTGCACCAGTAAAGCAAACGACCCTGGCGAACAATCGCGGGATTTAACTTTTGGAGCAGCACGAGAAATCTTCCAAACTCTTCCCGGGCACAATTCAGGCATCACAGCCCAAAAGGATCAGCCCCAAACCCTGCTGCTGTGGCTTGGAGAGTTAGAAAGGGAGCTTAAGAGCATGGCCCCATGCATGCCAGCTGGCTGGAGGGCGGCCCCAAACACAGCGGCTTTCCTAGGCTGGATGCAGTCGTTAGTCTGAACAAAAACGTGGCCTCTAAACCCACCAGAAATAAGCCAAAAGCAGATTGATTCTCATTTATGGAGCAGATAATTTAAGAGCTGCACTGCTGGTAATGCCGGGCCAGTTCAGCATTTGGAAACACAGCTCCTGCCCTTCTATCATTTTTTTAAGTGGAAGAGGGAGGGGGATTATCCAGCCTTTCTTGGAAAAGCCTATAAAATGGAGTATTGTTTGCAAAAGAAACAGTTCTGGCCTCCAAAATAAACATCCATTTCACCAGATTTTTTTTTTTTTTTTTTTTTTTTTTTTTTAGTTTAGTTTTTTTTTTTTTTTTTTTTTTTTGGAAAAAAAAAAAAAAAACCACCAAACCAGTGTTTTTACAGTGGACTGCAGTGTCCCCAAACTCCTAATCATCCTGTCTTTTACAGCACGTGACGGGAAGGTGAGAAACCAGAACTCCCAAGGCTCTTTTCCAGTGTGGAAATAAACACCGGATACTCTAATTTTCATTTTTGCAACTTATCATTTCCTATGAATGTTCATATTTCTTATGGATATTTAAGATATATATGCATTAATATATATATATATATAAAAAACCTGGCAGAAAGGCTCTGGGGACTACAAATGCGATTTGGAGCCTCAAGGAAAGGAAGACTGAAATGAATGGAAATTGCTTTCATCAAGTTCACTGTGACTTAGATCAGGACCATTTCTTTCCTTTCCTAAAACACACATTAGATCCTACTTGGACATGAGTACTTTCACTCTTCCCAGCATCTTGCATCACATCTCAGACCATCCCTGTGTCTCCCTCTGCTCACATATATTCGTAACTCTTCCCAAAAGGGTTTCCATAGGATTCATCAAAGTGCTGGGAAGCAGGAAGGGCAGAGATAATGCTGAAGCAGCAGCTCTTTTGGGAAACCACACAGGGCTGCCCATCCCAGCTGGTGGGGATGTTTTACCTCCTGATCCTATTTGTGATTGTATGGGGTCTGACTGAGCTGGAGTTAATTTTCCCCACAGCAGCCCTCCCAGAGCTGTGCTTTATACTGAGAGCTGGAAAGGTGCTGCTCACACCCCCGTGTCGTGGCTGCTGCTGGGCAGGGCTTGCCGGGCACCAAGGCTGGTTTTCCAGTGTTCCCCCTGCAGTGGATAAGGTCTTGGGAGGGGACACGACTGGGACAGCTGACCCAAAGTGACCAGAGGGATATTCCAGACCATATGATGTCAGCTGAACCACAGAAGCTAGAAAAAGGAGGAGAAGGGGGGCACAGGCTTGTTCTCTGAGCAACCACTACGCGTTTGGAGCCCTGCTTCCCAAAACAGGGCCAGGCAGCGCCTGCTGATGGGAAGTAGAGAATAAATCTTTGTTTTCTTTCGCATCTGTGCACAGCATTGCTTTGCTTTTCCATTAAACTGCTCTTGTCTTAGCCCACGAGTTTCATCTTATTTTTCTTCCCCCTGGTCCAGCTGAGAGGAAGGGGGGGAAGTGATAGAGCAGCTCGGCAGGCACCTGACATCCAGCCAAGGTCAAACCACCACAGTGATAGGTAATTTAAGTGATTACAATTATGTAGCATGATACCAGCCATGGCCCTTATCAATACACCTCGCTGTGACCCTTGGCATTAGTACATCCATGAACAGGCCAATTTGGCCTTAGACCTGGAAACAATTTCTCGGGAAATCTAGTATGAGGATTTAATTTACATGGCCAGCCCTCATCCCAGCTCCCGGGCCCTGAGAATTAGAGTTTAAGTACAGAATGTGTGCAGCTCTGCCTGTGGGAAGCTATTCCAGCTCAGCTCATACAAGCAGCAGGTTAAGCTACCTTAAGTGACTGGCTGCTTAAGGTCTTATTTGTACACTGGATTTCCCCTTCTACCTTCCCACCTCCTCCCCCTTCCTACATATACCTCTGTCCCCATGTATGACACCCCTGTACACCCCCCTTATTTAGGCTGACAACACCCACTGACTTGCAGTGTAGGGACAATAGGAAATGTGTCCTGGGAAAGAGCAGAGAGGGGAAGGTTCAGATGAAAGGGTAAGTTCCTCCACGCTCCATCCTAAGCGTAGGGAGTGGGTGCAGTGTGATTAAATGGTCATAAAGGAAAGTGAAGGCAGGAGACGGAAGGTCTGGTGGACTTTCACTAATCCTTAAACAAGCAACAACAGTGAATGGGTAATTGAATAGCCCGGGCATACTGTGAAATGTATAGCCTTGTAGATAGTGGTTATCTCCAGGAGCAGGAAAACAGGACGTCTCGAGGCACCCAAGCGTGCCATACAGACAAGAACTGGTTCTGTGGCATGAATAAGAATTTTAGGCTTTAGGTCACCAAGAGAACACAGTGATGAAAGAGAGAAGATGAAGCAAATGGCCACCGGAGGCCTGGAAAGATCACCAGAGGGAGAAAAGACCCTAATCCTAATTTCATTACACATGGTGGAATATGTAAATTACTTCCAGGAACCCATAACTGCCCTTCCTAGGAAATATAATGAATATGTATGTTTAGCGTGCATAAAAACTGGGTACCTAGCTTGCATTGGCACAACAACTGGAGGAGTGACCCCTGTGTGTCCAGCACTGCGATAGAGAAGACCTGCTTAATAACACTACCTTGTTATGGAGTTTATCTTCCACTCCTTGCCCAGCTGCACCCAGCCTCCCACTACAGTGAGGAGTGATAGAAAGCAAGGGGCCTTGGGAACTCCAACCTCTGAATCAAGAGCAGAGTTCAATTTTCTGTCTGCATTTTATATCATAAAGTATACCGGGATTAATCTGTTGAGACTGTTTGCCTTTATTGTCTTCTTGCGTATTAGAAAGAAGGAACAGAAAGAGCCTTTTTCTTTTTTGTTGCCAGGGTAGATTTTTTTTTTGGTATTGTAAGCTAACAATCTGAAGAATGTCCCTGGTCCCTTGCCAACTTGGCAATTAGCAGACAAGAACTACTATAAAGCAGTTCTTAACACCTTAAGGAAATTTTTATTTTTTTTTACAAATCCACCTACAAATACAATGTACTCTCGCTGCACTTGTTAGGTTATAATGCCAACAGCTCATCTGCACACCCACAAAGGAACACAGAGACAATGGAAGGAGGGGTAACCCAAATAACACCTTGCCCCAAAGGCTCAAGGACCCATCCCAGGAACCATCAGCCCATCAAAGGCCCTTGTGCTCCTTTGGGCTGGTGCACAAGGGCACAAAGGCAGGTGGGAAACTGAAATAAGGATGCAGAAAAATGGACACCCTGTCTGGGTCCCTCTCAGGACTGGCCGAGGACAACCTCAGCCCCAGGCATGAAACGCACCCAGAGAAGTCAACATCAGAGCACCTTTGGGACTGAGATGGATTGCTGCCTGGGGGCATGGGACATGTTATAGAGGCAAAAAGTATTTGGGGATTGCACAAGATCTACGTGGTCAGCCACACAGTATTAGCAGAATGATTCAAGCAGTTCTCAATTTTGTAAATGGGCTTTAAACAAAAAGCACGTAGAACATAATAATGAAAAAATACTGAGAAAAAATTTACTGCGCTTCTTCTCATCCCCCCAAGCTGCAAATGACCCACTACACTAAGGGAGAGTTTGACCCCTTTTTGCTGCCTACTTTGCTAGCAACGAAACACTTTGTACCAGCACCACTTTGAGGAGATCTTTGTTAGCTCACATTAAATGCTGATGGTTCAGGATCCAGCTTTCGTCTTCTTCTCCATAACTCACATTAAAACCTAGGTGTGAAATGCACTTCACTAATTTGAAGTTGACAGCATTTTCCAGATGTATCGTGTCAGGTAGAAGAGCACAAAGGCAAGAGGGAACAGCATCCCTGTACAGAGATATTTCCAGCTTTCCATTCACTGCCTGAATACTTCAAAGGTTCCAGAGTCCTTTAGACTCCAAATCCACACACCCACCTGCCTCGACAGATCCTGGGGAAGGACAACATGACCTGCTGCAGCTCTCTCATGACTGATGGTGACTGTCACACAATCCTTCTAAAACCCACAGTATTTTACAGCTGGAAACTGTATACTTCAAGGAGTAAAGATTTGCTGCAATTCAACTGCAAGAGACCATGCTGTGCTAGAAAGGTCCTGGTGGCAGAACTGCAAGTGCCCATTTTCAGAAGCACAGCTCAGATCCCCACACTGGAAAACGTCCAAAAAGGAATAGTTTTCCCAGCTCAGCCACTGTTAGCTATATTGTTATAGAGCCTTTTGGCAAAACAGTAAGTCCTCAAGCATCCTTCTTGCTGTTTTGGAACATCCTTCCCATCTGCACTCCCTGAGAGACTTGAATAACCCTTGGCCTCAGAGACATGGCCTGGGAGAGGATGGAAGGTTAAATCTTGCTTTACTGCACACACAAAGGCCCAGGGCAATCTTGGAAGATGTCATCTCTGGGCGGCAAAAAGCCTGTCCCTGGAAAAATACACAAAAGTTTCCAGCCCAGGTTTGCACTTAGCCCTGGAGAGGAACAACGGAGGGGACTGTTTCACTCCAAACCACAGGCTCGCCTGACCTGCCCTGGCTCATCGCTGGCTGCTTCCCACTGCCCAGAGCTGGCTGACATTTAGAAGGAAACACTTCATTGGTCTGACACCTCGCCAGAGACCTCTGAGCATGAGGCTTTTGCTACGTGAGCTAAATTGTGCAACTACGAGACATCCTGGCAAACCGTCAGAATTAAACACTGGGCACAAATGTGAATCTCCCTTAACCAGATGATGCTGGGAGCTCATGCAAGACCTCTGGTCCATCTCCTCCATCTCCAGATCATCAGTCTCACCAAGCACCAAAGGCCACATGAGGGTGTGATGCTCGTATCCCAGCTCAGCCTCTGTGACTTCAGCCTGTTTGTGATGTGACTTCCCATGTGCCACTGGCAGGCAAAGGTGATCCCCATGCTTCTCAGACACCAAAAGCCACCAAGGGATGGAATTCTGGAAAAGCACTGGCTGCCACATGACCTTTCCCCTTTTCCACCTATAACTTATTTAAAAACAGACTGTATTTGTTTCTCAGACCTAACTGGCTCCTCTCTCCTGTCCACCGTTACATCGCTCATGGGGACGACATAGGTTCTGTTGTCCCATGTGCCCACAGACAAGGAAAAGCAGACCCCAGTCTCACCTGCCATTTAATCAGGAGGAAAATGATCTGTAACTCTTCTGTCCCATTCGCTGACCATGCTGCCAGGCATAAATCTGTTTGGCTGCTGCTGTCAAACGGGGTCACAGCATCGAAGTCAGGCAAGCTGTTTGCTATATTGCTCTTGGATTTATTAATATGCTCACCCCAAGGAACTCCAACTAATCGTATCAACACTGCCTAGAAAACAAAACCATTCAGGAAAATTTAAGCCATGAGCAAAAGCAGCTTTAGGCAAATTTGAAGGCAGCAACTCCTCCATGCTTCTTGAATTCAGACTGAGCTATTGGGCAGTGTTTCATCCACCGCAGTGAACAGAAGAAAAAATGGAGGTGTTTTATAGAGCATAACTGCATGGCACTTTAGGTGCCAGTGACGTGAAGAAAAAATCTCATTATCTCCTGGTGTAAGTATCAGAGAGCAGGTCTGCTAGCAGGCTCGGGCTGGCCAGGTAAGTAGGAGATCTCCCTGGTACTCTAACACAGCCTGCCCTGCCTACATGCATAACAGGTCTGTGCAGCCAGGGCATGCAAACAGCTTTTTGGGCAAGATGTGTATAAGATTAACAGAAACTGGGGTGGGGAATTTGCATTCTGTTGCCTCAAAATAAATCTTTGTCTTGGCACATTTTATTAGGCATGTTGCTGAGCAATCTGGAAAATAAAACTCCCCTGCAATGCTTGAAGAAAGGACTGGAGGCTCTGGTATGGAAAGGGTCATGAGTCTGCCTTGGATGCTGAGAGCTGCCATCCCTCCCTCCTCCCATTGGGGTGAAGACATTTTGTCCTCTACCACCTCCTCCTCCCTCACATACCAAGTTGGGTTGATTCCTGGAAGGGGTGTTTGGTCTAGAGAAACTGCAGTGTTAGCATCCAGGATTAATTCTGTTGTCCATCATGGGCTACAGATCATACTCAGGTCTTCAAGGCAAGTGGGGAATTTTGCTTTAATGGGGCTGGAAGTGCTGTGAATGATGGGCTGGCTCCAAAATCCCCTCCCTTGCCTGTCTGCCGTGCCTATGGCGGAAATCATCTTAGGAGCTGAGCATGGAGAAGGGTGGATGCTCCAACCACCTCTCCTGAAGGGGGGCTACAGAGTAACTTCACTCCACTCCTGGGAAGCCAGTGCAGACAGAAATTGGTCTGAAACAAAGTTTGCTCCAACCAATGAAGCTTGCATCAAACTCTAAACGAAGAACTGACTAGGAAAAAGTGACACCCTGAGCTTAAACCTTTGGTCTCGTGGTTGATCCCAAAGCTCTCCTTGATGAGTTGTCCAGACAGAAATCAGTGACGAGTGGTGTCCCGCAGGGGTCTGTACTGGGACCAGTACTATTTAGCATCTTCACCAATGACATAAACAGTGGGATTGAGCGTACCCTCAGCAAGTCTGCAGATGACACCAAGCCTTGTGGTGTGGTTGATGCATCTGAAGGATGTCATCCAGAGTGACGTAGACAAGCTCAGGAAGTTGGCCTGTGTGAAACACTTGAGGTTCAACCAGGCCATCTGCAACTCCCAGTATCAATACAGACTGTGGATGAAGGCATAGAGAGCTGCCCTGCGGAGACCGACTTGGGAATGCTGGTGGATGAAGGCTGGACATGAGACAGAAATGTGCACTCGCAGCACAGAAAACCAACCATAACCTGGGCTGCACCAGAAGCATGGCCAGAAGGTCAAGGAAGGTGATTCTGTCCCTCTACTCTGGTCTCATGACACCCCACCCAGAATACAGCTTTCAGCTCTGAGGGCCCCAGTGTAAGGACACTGACCTGCTCAACAGAAGAGGGACACAAAGATGATCGGAGGATTGCCTCTTCCCCTGTGAATACTAATTTGGACAATGCCTAGATCTTTACATGTCCCCCACCCTCCTTGCATGCAGGGGGATGACCCATATAAGGGTTAATTCCAGCTGCAAACCCTGTCAGACAGGCAGTACAGATCCTTCCTGCTCCCAGCTAATCCAAGCAAATCCTCTTTCCTCGGACCTGCTCTTTCTTCCACTGCCTTGGGGTAAAAAGTTGAGGATGAAGGAAAGATACGGAAGCACAATTTAACCGTTTTGGGATGTGCATGAGAGGAAAACCAGCCTCCCTCAGGTAGAGACAAGCCCCTGCTGTCCCTATGGGCTGCTTGCAGCCTGCACAGCCAGCGTGGTCCCCCCACTCAGCCACCCAGCCCACAGCATCCCAGGATGTTCCCTGTTATTCCCAGCATAGTGTCATGTCCTGTATGGTTCTATGAATAAAAAATGCCAACGCTGACAAATTATTCTAGGATCCCCATCCCTGGCACCTTTTTGATAAACGCTGCCATTTCTTCATGCGGCACCTGATCTTCAGCCTGGAGAGAGGAGTGAAACTCAGTTGGGGGTGAAGGGCAAGGCTGTGAGGAGCCCAGCTCTGTCCCCTGCTGACACCAGGTATACAAGTATGATGACATTCACCCGGGTACCACTTATCACTGGGAAACACATGGATGAATGTGACTGTGGAGAAAACCTCATATCCATTTATTTCCAGTGGGAATTATAATGCAAATGGGTTTATATAATAGCCCTTCGTTACTGCAGCCAGGCTTGGTGAAAAAGCCCACTGATAACGTACCAACACTTGCCACTGTAAGCCTAATCTTAACTTTCCCAGGTTATTATGGGGCCAAGAGAGCACTCGGGCACATCTGCAGAGCATGAAACAACCACCCCTTGCAAACTGGCTCCTCGGTGTCTTTATGGCAGAGTCTAGTGAGAATGGCAATTAATTCAAACTTAATGGGCAGCTTCACTGCTGACCTGTTTATGGTCCATTCCTTTGGCCCAACCCTCAGATCAAGTACTTTCAGGACAAAATAGGAGAACCAGGATGAGAGTACTGTCCAGCCAACACCTGAAAAGCAGTGATTGCAGCCAAGAGGCTGGAGGCTGTGAGCTTTCACCAGGGATGTGCTGAAAACCAAGAGTGGAAAAAATAAGCTGCTGGAAAGGCCTGGTCTTCCACAACCCCTGTGTTGCTAGAAAGCAATTCTGGAGGAGCCCTGTCTCTTTGCACACACTCTATTCATCAAGAAACGGCAACTTTACTTCCCTGGTTATACTTCATTTTTTTTTTCCCATACTTTCTAAAGTCACATTCTAAAGTCATACTTTGAAGTCACTCTGCTTCAAAGAGCTCTTTAAAAATACCCAAGGAGACAACAAGACACGTAAAAATTTTTGCTTGATTCCTATCGATAACCTTTGATGGCAGAGAGTCCACGGTGGACAGTGCCATTGTACTCTCCCATCCTTCCCATGCCATTAGGTGATTTGTGGGATGAAATCAAAGCTCTGCTACCCTTTGTTTAGGAAAAAGATGTTACCAAAAGGATTTCCAGGACACCTACCTGTGTTTGTATGTAGCATAATTTTTTAATGGTTCACAAGAGGACAACCCTAGAGCTGGAGATGAAAATGACTTTTTCAAGCACAGGTTTGGGGTTTTTTTGTTTGGTTGTTTTTTGTTTTTTAATCAGTTTGTCAAAATTGAATTTTTCTGTGGACAAAGTAATTTTCCATCTGGATTTGCTGTTTCAAGAAACTTTCAAAAAAGAAGGATCTTTCAGATTTTAAATTACATTAAAAATTAAATCAAAATCCTAGTTTTTATTTTGCAAAAAAAAAACTTCTAGAAAACGTGTCATTTAAGGTAATTAAAGGAAAGCAGAAGATTTAGAAGTTCAAAATTAAAAAAAACCAAACAACAAAAAACCCACCTCTATTCTCACTCCTAGGAGAAATGTAAAAAAAAAGAAAAGAAGATCACATCATCTTTTTGGGCTATGTATTTCTTTTAGTGTCTTGCTAATTCCCCAGAAACAGTAAGAACACTACTTTCAGGTAATCCAAATACAGAAAGACAAATTAATAATGGCAACGGCAGTAGTAGAAATAGAGGCAAGTTAAAAGTATTGTAGAAACAAATTCCTGTGCATGTATTAGTTTCAGTTTTATAGGATTACAGGCAAAGATGTAGGATTATTTCAGATTATGGACACTCTAAACTAAAGGTAGAACTGTCTGAGTATCCAGCTCAAAAATATTCAATCTATTTCTTGGTTAAAACTGTGGGGAAACCTATGTGACTATAAATAAAGCTGTTCATGTAGAACAGGCTTTCCTAATAGGTTGTGAGGAACTCTGACTTCTGATATTAAGAGACTGATTAACACACCACAGGAACCATCACGGCATTATAATTCTAAATGAAGAGAAAGATTAGATGATAATGATAATATTGGCAGTATTGTCAATAATCACTAGAATCTAGAAAACATGTTTCCACACCCATGTGAGTCTCTCTGAGTCTCTTCACTAGAATTCCTGCTCTGAAGCAACACCAAGCAGTTTTTGGCACTCTTGAGGTTAACTCAGTGTTCACACCGATGGGCTCCTGTTAAACCAACATTGTTTGTCTTACAATCAATGACACCAACTGATACAGCTTCTGCATTAAACATTTATTCATCAGACAGGCTGAATCCTCTCTGGAGAAGGTTTAATGACACCACAGAGACTGTTCTCCTCCATTAACCTGGGATTTACATTCAGTCTTTCTTGTGCTATGAAGGTGTCAAACTGCCCACAATTAAGTTCAGAGTCATTTAAGCATCTGTACATAGTCTGGACCCGGCCATCAGTACCAACTATGGCAAGTGTAAAATAATACCTTGAATTTTCCATTTACTGTGCCCACTTATGGGAGTTTGGCAGCCACAATAAGTTTACAAGGAGTCAATAAATAATACATAGAAAATATACCACAGATAAAAGTAAGACATTTGATTATTAATATACTGGGTTACAAGCCCGAATTACAAAGCTGTTTGGCAGCTACTTCAATTGACTGATCATTAATACGGCCCTAATAGAAGCAATTGACCTATTTGGATCCAAATGCACTGTGTGCTCTTGCTTCCAGCCCAGGCATCAACCAGACTCTGTGCACACAGTGACGGTCCCATTCCTGCTTTTGCCCTACATCTACAACGGTGTTGACAGTCAAGAAAGAAATGAATGATTCAGACTGCCTTTTATCCAGAGGACTGCTAGGTCCTAGGTTGTCTATAATACCTGATGGACAGAGGTTGCTGCCCAGAACAGGCAATATGAATGTGTCCCTTTGGTGGTCTACTGGTGGAAGCTTTGCTATGCATTATGTGGTAGCCCGGGTACAGAAAAAACACACAGGTTTCCAGCGAAGAAGAAATTTTGCTTTTTTTTTTTCCTGGACTTTTAAAGTGTTTTTAGAAAAACAGAGATTAGCATACATCAGAGTGGCACTGAAAAAGCTTCCCATAATCCCGAATATGAAAATATGTCAAGAGCTGCATGCAAAATGGATTTGCATACATCAGAGCTGCACACACGGCCGCTCGACTGGGCATCCTGAAGTGCATTAAAAATGCTAATACTGAACTATGTGGATGCTGACAATTGAATGCTGGAGAAACACACACGGATGTGCACAAAACTGCAGCGTCTTTTTCACTTGCCTTACTTAGATGGTTAAAATGTAAAAAGGGAGACTGCTAAGGTAGACAGCAATCCTTGAATATTTCAAGGCTTTCTGGTTCAAAGAAAAACTCAAAGTATCACTTATCCATACAGAAATAATTAGCAGGGGAAGATTCGGTTTATTGAGTATTTTAAATTTTCAGTTCTAAAATAGCATCGTACCATTTTTCCACCAACTTTGTAAAAGCAGAAATTTTAACACAAGGAAGTGTCTCCTGCATCAACAGAAGATGAACACCAATCCTACACGGGCTGGTTTGATGCTGGTCAGAAACCACATCTTCAGCCTTAGGGTCACTATCTATAAGTATCAGCACTATGTCAGCTCAAACTCCACAGAGGAGCAACACCTAAAGATGGATCCTGTCTTCAGATTCCAGATCACGTTTCCAGTTCAAACATGGAGAACAGGATCTCACATCCATTCCAATGTCCTTTCCCCAGCTAAAACATCCCTGTGTTTTCAGCAGCATGGTGGAGCTGCTTCTTTCTGCTGCAAGCTTCTCTGCATATTACTACTGCAATGAATGTGGCATCCTGTTCTCACTCAGATAAAAAGTTTCACAATAACTTTTAAAATGGGACTTAAAAAAATGCTTGCTCCAGCAATAAAGCTCCAGGCAGATTTTAATGGGCACAGTGCTGAAAACCAACAGCCCCCAATGACCACAGGCAGCAGAGCCCTGGGGCTTTGAGTCACAAGTGAGCCATCAATTTGTGTCAAAGAGTTTGCTTTGCATGATTTTTATTTGTGTTTTGCCTTTATTAAGGAAAAGAAAAAGAAAAGTAATTTTGCCTTTAATTAAAACCTCTCAAGGATTTACTGGGAAATGTATACGAAGAAACTCTTAAAAATATGCTGTTCTGCCTGGCTTCATTTTAAACAGGGTAAGATTAATTTTCTATTTTAATATGTCCCTCTTGCTCAAAAAAAACCCAAACCTGAATGCTGAAAAATAATGACTGCATCCAAAAGGAAGTCATTACAAATAGAGCTTAAATGTTCCCAGTGGAGAACTGACCTATGACTTCTTACGGAGATGATGCAGCAGCAGTTGAAGGGCATCGTTGTTTTTAAGTTGCTGTAAAAGGGGACAGGAGTTCCCAGCCCCAGAAGCGTTGTCACACTCTGCTGTAAGGGATTGATACAGTACACGGTAGCCGTTGCTGGGTTGTTCCCATGCTTAGGAAAAGCTAGTGGATAGCAGAAGATCCTGTGATCTTGCCATTTTCCAGCCTCCTGTATTTCTTACTTCTGAATTTCACTGACCCTGCTCTGAAATACGTGCGTGGCAGATTTGTATGAGAAACAGTCAGGGAAGTGTGGGAGACAGGAGGTGACGGGGCTCACGATGACAGCACGTGGCGTATGAGGCAAAACGATCTGCCCCGACTTTTACAAATACATGCAATCATTTCTCTTCGGGGAGCTATCAGACAGAAAGGCAGCTGAGGAGAAGACTGCTTACCCCTCACAGCCACTCAGCAAGATGCAGCTCCTGCCTGACACACGAAACCGAGACAGTCTGGCTTTAATTCTGGACATTCACTCATTCCGGACACGTAGGAGGCTCAGCTGGGTGAGGTGCTGAGAGGTTTCCTCCCGTGTTTCCTCCCAGGCAAAGGCGGCACCAACCGCTCACGCAGCTATTTTAATAGGAGTTTGTCTTCTGGAAACAGCCAGTAGAGGAAATTCTCCTGCCACTCCGAGCAATTTGTTCAGTACAACACTATCCCTGCCTCAGACAACAGCAAGAAAAGCCTACCCTCAGACTCCCATTTGATTGAGACAAGCCCAGCCTCGAGGTGAAACACTACGCTGCAAACCTTTCAGCGCTGAACCAAAACCAAACCCTTTGGGAACGCCTCAGAGCAGCACCCTGTAGCCTCTGTCAGCATTAACCTGCTGCTGCAGCTACAGCCTGGCTGGCACAGCAATGCAGGGTGGCAAAAAATCACGGAATCTTTGAGGTCGGAAAAGGCGTCTAAGATCATTGAGTCCAACCGTGAAGCTAAGGCTGAGTCCACCACTAAACCAAGCACCACATCTATACATCTTCTAATTACCTGCAGGTATGGTGGCTCCGTCGCTTCCCTGGGCAGCCTGTTCCAATGCAATTTTTCCCAGTGTCCAATCTAAACCTCCCCTGGCACAACACATGGCCATTTACTCTTGTCCTACTGCACATTACTTGGGAGAAGAGACAAACACCCACCTCACTACAGCCACATTTCAGGTAGTTGTAGAGAGGGATAAGGTTTCCCCAGAGCAGGCGAAACAACCCCAGGAGGAAAGTGCCCCTGTTTCCAACTAAAGGTGTCTTTGGAAACAGCTTCAGGCTGTGTTCCCAATCCCTCGCTTACAGGACATGACACTATGCTGGGAATGACAGGGAACATCCTGGGATGCTGTGGGCCGGGTGGCTGAGTCGGGGGACCACGCTGGCTGTGCAGGCTGCACGCAGCCCATAGGGACAGCAGGGGCTGTGCTCTACCTGAGGGAGGCTGGTTTTCCTCTCATGAACATCCCAAAATGGTTAAATTGTGCTTCCGTAACTTTCTTATGCCCTCACCTTTTTACCCCAAGGTAGTGGTCCGAGGAAAGAGGATTTGCTTGGCTTAGCTGGGAGCAGGAAGGATCTGTACTGCCTGTCTGACAGGGTTTGCAGCTGGAATTAACCCTTATATGGGTCATCCCCCTGCATGCAAGGAGGGTGGGGGACATGCAAGGATCTGGCCATTGTCCAAATTTGTGGTGGTCTGAACCAAACCAGCCTCCCACCATGATAAAAAGCCTCTTCTATAGCAAGGGCTGAAACAAATGAGAGGAGCAACATTCCTCTTCCGGCCCAGGGCTTGTATTGGAATCACAGAAACAATGGTTTTGGTTGGAAGGGACTTTTAAAGATGATCTAGTCTAACTTCCCTGCAGCAAGGGCACCTTCAACTAGATCAGGTTGCTCAAAGTTCCATCCAATATGACTTTGAATGTTTCCAGGGATGGGGCATCTATAACTTCTTTGGGCAACCTGTTCCAGTGTCTCACCACCCTCATCATAAAAAGAGTTTCCTTGTATCTAGTCTGAATGTTCCATTTTTTTAGTTGTCCTTCACCCCTTGTCCTGTGGCTAAAGGCTCTTGGGTATTACTCATACTGTCTCCAACTCATTGTCTGCAAAGCAGGGCTGGGGCTGCAAAGTATCCACGGAGTGAAACACAATTTACAGTTTAATCTACTCAACGCAGGCAAGATAAAACTGTGATTTACTTCCAAAACCAGTTTTATAAAAAACATGGAGATGAGCTGCACATTTGGTGACCTAGCTGCATGGCGTCATCACTGCAGATAGAGGGAATGAAGGAGTTTTTGCAGCTCCACCAGTGCTACTGGGGAGGAATAAAGCCCCTTTCCTGCCCAGATGCCCATCAGCAATGTTCCCATGTATGCAGGAAAGGTAGGGGTGATACCTGCCCCAAGCCCAGACAATATAGCTTTGTGAGAACATGTGGCATGTCCATGTTCTCCCAACTCCAAGCTATCTACCCCTGATTATGTAAAGCCCTTAGGTTGACAGGTGTTTTATGTTACTTCAAGTTGGCCAGACATCTTTGACATCAAATGACTGTAGAAATACCAAGCTAATTAAGAAACGAAAATAGAGCTGTCCTCCTGATGAGTGAGCGAACAAAAGAAAAACCCTAATAGTCCTAGACAAAAAGAAACAAAGAAAGAAATCCCCCAGTGTCAGACTTGACATGATAAAATCTGAGTGGCGTTTATGGCTGCGCGATGGCAAGTAATGGCCAAAGCACTCACTGATTTAATTTGGGGTACTCCACTTAAGACATACAGGGACTGAGTTTCTAGAGATGCTGAGAGTCCACCCCTCACTGGTTTCCACAATTTGAGCCACTCCACACCCCCAAGAACTCTGAGCAGAATCCCTCAGGATTGCTGCTCCTCAAACTGAGAAACTCCCAGTTTACTCCTGTGTTCGGCAACATCCACCTGGGGTGCAGTAGCATCTCTTCCCATGCTCAGTCGCAGACACTGCACACACCCCAGCTCAGACAGGCAGTTTTCAAAGCACATTGAGAGGTGTCACAAAAATAGAACTTCCCACCCTGTTTCACTTCCTGACCTATCGAGGCTGGTTTGCTACGGGAGGATTAACCTGGGGTCAAACCCTCAGAGAGAGGTGTGGCACACAGAGCCAGGTATCCAAGCCCCACGCCAAATCTTCACCACAAGCCTTTTTTACCACGATCCTTCTGCAAACTGCTGTGCACAGGACATGCTGCTGGTGAGCGAGCCTGCACGTGTCCATCTTATTCTCCCCCTTCCAGAGCTCAAGGCAGAAATGCAATATCCACCCCCAAGCTCCTGACTCCGCTCCTTCCCTTTCCCAGTGCTGCTCAGCATTTTGAAGGTAAATCATTAGGAGCAGGAGGCTGGAGCAGTAACACAAACGTTGCTTTCTCCTCTGTGGCTCCCTTCGCACCTCCGACCCACAGCTTTTTCGGGGCTGTGCTTCAGCCTGGGTCCTCCGAGCACTTGTTAGGCAGCTGTCCCTGGCAGGGGTGAAAATTAGTTTAAGATGGAGTTGGCTGCTGTTTCCAGTGTTCTTTGCCAAGTCTGATGTGGCCCTCAGCAAATTTTCCTGACATAATGGGCCACAGTTGGACTGAAAGAGCAGCACAGGCCATTCAAGGGCTACTGATAGGGCAATTTAGCCTGCACATGCATGGCTAGCTATCTTAACGCCAAGAAGGAGATTCAAAGTATAAAAATGTATTGTAAGGCTTCTTTAGCCCATTTCACATCCTCATGGCAAATCCAGCCGAGTTTCACTCATGTTCACTGTGCGGGGAGCGCTGCTGCTCCCCATCAGCACCCCACAACCAGGGGTCACAGAAGCTACTCAGTTGTTAATGCTGGTGGTTTGGGGATCCCTCAGAGAGCCTGTGCCCCTGTACCATCCCCATCACCAGCTGCCTTCGGATATTAAACCCTACTGCCACTTCCAAAGGCGCTGGCTTTGCAGTGGCTACGATGGCTCCCACTGTACAGCTTTCCCATTCCCACCCACCTTCACTGACACCAAGAGGGATGCTTATTTCACTTACTGGCCCCTGCCCTCTCTATGAGAATCCCCACCTATAGGAACCCTAGAGCTATGGGATCACAAGCTGCTTTTCTAACTTTTTTGTCCAGAACAGCCAAAGAAAAGACTTGTACAAGATTATCCACTGCAACTCGATTGCGTTGCTATGGCAATAATAAGAAAAAAATAGTAACTTCTTTTTCTTAAAAAAAATTTAAAAATCAATAATTGGTATTACTGTGTAAGGTCCCTGACATTAATTATAACTAAATGTTAGACCTACTAAATAAGAGAGTGAATTTAAGGGAGGAGGGTGCCTGCTGCAGCTGAAGCCTGTGTGGCCGCCACAACACAGATATAAAATAATAAAAAAGTAGTGGGGACTGCAGTTTGCATTTTATTGTGTAAGAAAGTGAATGTGTAAATAGCAATAAAACGCACAATTATTTAGCACAAAGCCAAAATGCTCTGCAGCATTTATAGGCTGATGGATGGCTGGCCTGCCTGCTCTGATTTCCCATAAAACAAGAAGACAAGGATGGAAGAAAATAAACAATGGCTCCTGTCAATATGACAAGCTGTGCGATGCCAGGTGAGAGCAGCCGGCCTCCAAAGAGGGTAACTCTGCACCATTTCAGTTGGCTTCTGCTTCAGCAATTTATCCCAGACTGCCGTGCTGCTTGGCAAAGGCAGGGATGCCGGAGCAGAGAGAGGAGGCAGGGAGTGGTGCTCTGGGGGGTCTCCATGGCCCCATCCCCGCTGCCTCCGGCAGAAGGATGGAGAAACCGCTCGTGATGGGGTGAGGGCTTCAGGTTTGCAGCAGGAGGAGGGGGTTATGGGACAGCCTTGTAACAGATTGGTTTCTGGACAAGAATAAAGCTTGCTGGCACAGAAGGCAGCGGTCAGCTGTCAGGGGTAGCACCCGTGACACGATGAGGCAGAGAGCCTAAAAACGACTTGGGGGGGCAAAAAAAAGGTAAAAGTCCTTCAATGCCATCTGTTAAAAAGCAAGGAGGAGGGGGAAGCATTTGAAAACCTTTACGGGGTGAAGTAAAGCGCAGACAGAGCGAGTGCTACCAGCTGGCTCGCTGGCTGCAATTCAGTGACCCGCGGCAGTGCCTGCAAAGGAGCTGCCGGGTCCCAGGCTGGGTGCCAACAGCAGGAGATGGTTTGCCTAGCCCCAGCCACTGCAGTTATCTGCTGCTTCCACCTGCATGTAGGAGACACTGTGCTATTGTCACGCACCCTATTCAAGAGCATTTTTGAGTGTGACATGGGAACATATTAGCTCAAGGTTTTAATTTGTAGCTCCATGTAGGCACACGAGCCCAAATTTCACATACTGCCCTTCTCTTGGCTAGAGAGGCCACCTGCATCTACTCCCATTTGCACAACCCTTTGTAGGTCACTGAGGTTGCAGACGTGCGAGTCCTGTGCTTAGAATGGTATTACCTACAGGTTCCTTATGCAAACAGTGGTGCTCCTGCTGAGGGTAGTATAAGTCACCTAGGAACGATGAGGCAGGTGAGTGGAGGTGGATAAGCTCTTGGGTCACTCATCACAAAGAGCCGGATGAGCCAGGACATGCAGCTCCAGCCTGGCACTAGGATGCACGCCTCTGTCTCACACTTTGAAATTAAAAGTTAAATTCCTCCACTGAGTAACCTTGGTGCAGGGGCTCCCTCCCTCTGTTGGCAATGTGGGGAGCCCAGCCTTCTCATTTACTGGGCTTCTAATTCAGACATCGAAATTAAGTGCCTAAGGAGAGGTAGTGTGAATAACCCAGAGTGCAGGGGAAGGATATGTTAGCTGACAGCAAACACATGTTTTTTCACTGCTGGACTTGTCTGTTCTGAGCCTGCTCCAAGCCAGCCAAGTCTTCCAAATGATTATCTACCAGCTGTTTTATCCAAAGCCCCTTCTTTCAAATTCAGGATGAATTTTAAGATTGCTCCTGTTTACAACAGTGGACATCACATGCAGGACAGCTCTATATTCAACAGAATCAGGACAAAAAAGTAAAAGTAACAGAATGGGGACAGGCATCTTCTATCCAGATCTACTGCATTGGCTTCAGTAAGAACTCCAGAAGCACGTCCTGCAAGAAGGATCTTACTCTAGCTAGAGCACGGGTCCTGTGAAGGACTCCTGATGTGGCTTGGCAGACTGGTTTAAAGCACGATGACAACAGAAAAGCTTCTAGCAACACATGCCAGGATCTCTCATTGATTATCAAGAAGCAATGTAGACTCTAAAGCAGAGGACTACATACTGAGTTCTGTTCCTCCCCCCACATTTCCCTTTAGAAGAGGAGGAAAAAAAGAGAGAAAAAAAGTAATCATCAGTATGACTGCCTACTTGGATTTGAAAGCAGATAATAAATAGTACATCCATCTTTTAGTTATTAACATAACTAAGCTTATTGCATAATATCTGCTTATTTTTGGAAAGCAGCCCTTTCTACCTGTCCCAACAGCACATTACTGAGTTGGCAAAAGGCAGGAGCTTTTGAGTAAATAAGACCATTTCTGCAATTCAAACTCACTTGGCAAAAATTGTCTCAAAAGTCTGGGTCACCAATTACACAACTTTTTTGAAAGAGAAAGTCCTCTTGACTTCAGAGTCCCCTTGACCAGCTTTGCCGTAACTTCCATTTCATTTGGCTGCGTGTGATGCTTGCAGTTTATCTCACAAATGATTACAAAGACAGTTTTAGTAGAGAGGACTCCTCTGCCAGATCACACAGAGTGCTAGATGACACATCTCCTCCCACCTTTCTTTGCTCAGGACAAAACTCATTGCTTCAAACACAGGGTTAGACTTTCAGAAAATGGTCCACAATGGCCATCATCCTGCACTTTGTGCTGGTTCTGCTCCCTGGAGCTGGAGGCTTGATCCTGGACTGTACAGGGGAAGAACCTCTCAGAGCACCCAGATTGGACTTGGGCCCCAGGACATCTTAGCCTTGCATCACCGACAGATCTGCAGCAACTGAGAACTTCTGAGTGTTTTGATGGATTGTGCAACCTGCCTAGGTGAACCTGCTTTAACAAAGGGATTGAACTAGATGATCTCCAGAGGTCCCATCCAACCCCTACTCATCTGTGATACTCTCTGCTGTTCTGTGCTTGCGCTGGATAGCCTGGTGGTATAGTCTGAATAGCCAGTTCCACTGTGCCAGTCATCCAATGCTTATATTCCTTAGTTCAGGTCTCAAAAAGCCCAGTTGGTGGTCTTGGAGCGATAAACAAGCATTTCAGAATTTACTCTTCCTTCCATGCAGTGCTATCAATCACATCCAATATATATTTTATAGTGATTCCCTTTGTCTTAACCTTATCACTGTACAAAGCATAGTGTTGAGGGGGAGAACAATACCAGCATGCATCCGAATACAAACAATTACAAGATTTTAGAGTTTAGGGTCTTTTGCTGTATCTCTACTCTGAAATCTCAAGTTTTTAATCAAGACAACAAAGCCACTCCATGCCTTGGGTTGCCTGAGCTCTCTTGTACTCATAAACCTGATAGAAATGAAAAAATCCAAACACCTTAACCTTTCTGATTCTGCTTAGTCTAGTTTTGTCCTAGCAAGGCAGAGTCAACACCACAGGAATACATTAGCACAACAGATAAGGCACTAGCTGGCACTAAGTGGCTCCTAATGTCCCTCCACAACAGTGCCATGTACCATCATTATGACAAGCCAGGCAAGGGATGACTTTATTTTTAATTGCACTGAAGAGATACTGGTCTCATCGAAGGCTCTGCCTATAGGCAAGACTGGTCACGGCCCCCTCCCCAGTCAAGTGTTGCTCTGAGATGTCCTGAAAAGTGTTTCTAGTTCATAAACTCATGGCATGGGTTCAAATGTCTCCCAGAAGCTCTTTCAGCCCCAGCCACAAATATGGTTTTGCTCTTCAAAAGCTGAATTGGCAACAAAATCAAAGCTTCACCACTTCTCTGCCGTTCCAGTTTGGAAACAAATTTTTTGGCTAAGATTTCCCCAGTCATCCCATTCCCACTAGCCATCAATCCCAATGATCCGCTGAGATGAAGGCGATAGCCTGAATGTTTTGTCTACAGAGAAGCAACCTCTTGGGTTTGGTGCTTTTGTGAGCTTTTCCTCAAAGGAGAATTTCTCTACGTGAATCATTCAGACAGAACCCTTCTCTCTTCTGGCCTGCTATTGAACTGTCTAGGAGACAGCATTTAAATGCAAGAAGGCAAAACAATAGTATTGACTGTCCTTTGTCCGGGTTTATTTAATTCTGTAAAGCAAACAGTTTGTGTGAAATGCATTCCTGGTAATAAAATCGTATTGCACATTTGCTTATAGAGGGTCACCGGGGAGAGCAAATGCGCCTGTACTCAGCAATAAATGCTCGATTCCATGTTGCACAGCAATTATTCAAAATGAAAGACTATTGGATACAGGACTGCTGCCCTTTAGGACTCAGCCTGTCAAGTTGCATCGCTCTGTACTTTTTATCCAAGTGGATTTCATCTCCACACTCTTATTGCTGGGTGATAGTCAAGTCTAAGTCCAAATTGCACCAAGCTTGAAAACAGTATTTGATGACCAGGCTGCCCTTTCTTTGTTAAAAGGAACATTGCTTTATTATTATTATTTATCAACATGCCATAGTATATTAAAGGACTAAAATTTAAAAGGCATGGATGGTTTACCCACGGGATAAAACCAAAGGACAGGGAAAGACAGATTTCAATTTAATCACCCCTAAAATTGCTTCTTCCCTAGCTTTAAAAATGCTGCAGCTTTAGTTATCAAGGGGAATTTACGATGCCATCATATTTACTTCCTCTGGGGTCTGTACATACTTTCAAACTCTATCAGGAATCTGGTATTTTTCTGTCTTCTGAAATTAAGCAAGGAGTCATTAATACGCTTTACACACACATCCCGCTGTAGATACTTTCTTGACATTTATTACCTATCTAGCCTTGCACTTGATAGACTTTTACATATTGCTCAGCGAAGAGAAATGTAACAAAACTCCACAGAGCTTAAGCGTGTGCAGATATGCCTGCCATATCCCCTTAAAGTCAGATTTAATCAACACAGTGCCACCTCAGCCCCGACCAGATGATCAGTCAACGCAGCTCTGAGTAATATCGTGGAAAATCTGAGCCTACAGACAATTACAGACCACTTAATCACAAAATTTAATCAAGATAATAATTAGGCACTGCATCCTGTTTAATGCGTAAGGATGTGAGCTTTCCAGCTCCTGCTGCCAGATCGCAACTGAACACAGGAACGGAGGAAAGAATCAGCAAAGTCAACAGACTAACTCCTTGATGATAGAAGAAAAAAACTAAACTCAAACCGCTTGCCAAATCCTTAAGAACAACGCCTGTGCTTTGTGCCAGCTGAAAACCCAAACCAACAAGATTCTTTCAAAGATCCATTTCTTCAGAAGACCAACTTAATACTTCTTATTTGAGCAGGCTCGAGAGATAAAGCTCAGGGTTGTGGCACAGTAGGTGTTCTACTGATGCTCAGTAAGCACTTTCTGCTCAGATAAACCTTGCCCTGAAGAATGGACAAGGGTGGAAAAGCTCTATTAAGTGATTTTTTTCAAGGTCAAAATGAAGAAAATCAATCTGTCAGTCAGCAGAGCCACAGTACTACCCTGCCTCTGTTGGGTCAGCTTTGTCGGTCTAAGCAAAGGGTTATGAGACTGCAGTTCCTAATTTTTTAGGACATACCTCATAGTTACTGCAAACTAAGAAAAGTCACTTTCTGGGATAGATGCTATTAAGAGGATTCTTCCATATTTTCCTCCAACTTCAAAGTGCCGCATGAGACTCCTTGTTAGAACCAAGTGACATCCACACATCACTGAGCTGGAGAAACAGAGGCAGCAGGAATGCATCTGGAAACATTCAAAAGCCCAGAAACATGAAGGCTTGTAAGAAAGAGCAGATTGGCATAGAAAATGGACTAGATGACCCAGCAGGTCACTTCCATTTCTAAATTCTAGGAACACTCTGGGTTAAAAATAGAATGGAAAGTAGATTTTGTTTTGCCTTCTGTAAACCAGTGCTCTGTTGTAGTTTGGGAAGGTCACAAGTAAATAGAGTGTCACAAAGTGACTTTATACGTTCAGTCTGTGCAGAGGGAATGAGTTCAGGACATTGTGCTAATCACTGCCTTGTCCTCAGGGCAAGGATGGACTCATTTTAAAGATCTGTTGGACAGCTTTATTTATATTAAAGATCACACTGGTCACAACGATTGCAAATCATGTGCCAAGTCATTTAAAACAACATCCCAGTGTTACTTATGTGCTGCCTTTTCTTTTGTCTACGCATGGTTTGCTGTGAAAGGAAGAAGAGCAGAAAAAACCAAAGGTGCACACCTTGATCCCACCAAGACTCCGCCTGTCCCCTTGTGCTGCTGGTACCAGTTCCCACCAGCTGGGGATACTGGCTAATATTTTAAATTCAGCGAGTAATTTCTCACAGGGGCCAGTGGAGACAGACTGACAGAGAAGTGAGATCCTTTCTTTGCACATATGAGACTTCAAAAAAAAAGAAAGTATAAAAGTAGAGCTGAGTGATGGTAGCATTTCAACCTTCAGAGCCGCTGTTAGCTGTGATAAATCCCTTTTGCAAATTCGATGTCTTGAGCTGCAAATACTTAAAGAGTGTTATTATCAGCCATTGTGAGCCTGGAAACAAGAATTCCCACTGTATTTTAATGGCTGCTGGCCATATCCATCAAAAAGGGGACTAACAGACATACAGTTATCATTGTTCAAATTTTAATGAATATATGGCATTCCCATTCATTATTTAAGTGACATTCAGACACAGCTTCAGTCAAAGCTGCCTCTTCATAAATGTTATTAGCTACAAATGCGCCTTTAATAAAATATTACACTGTGCAAAAATAAAGTGTTGTACTGATAACCAAAGGGGGGGAAAAAAATGAATAGAAGGAACTAAAATCCACAGCAATACAGTCTGAACTCCTTATTCACTCAAAAATCCTTTTGATTTTAGCAGGCTATTCCTCAGAGCCCATCGCAGGAATGCAGGGTCAGGCCCACCAGGCACAAAAGAAACACCTTCTCCAAACTCTTGTGCCTCACACGCAGACTGCTCCCTGATTATTTGACTCAGAACCAGTCTATCTGCGGTCAGTTTGACCACAGCTCAATAATACTGTCTGGAAATCCAATATACACGGGCCTCTGGACAGCTTTACATTCATTACCCACTGTTTGGACTGCACACTTTGGAAAACACTCTAAATTAGCATTTGGGCTGTAGAATGCAGTGCAATGTGGTTAAAGCTCTACTTGTATTTTTTGATAGAGTTGTATGCTGAGGTATCTCAAGTTAGGCACTCAGAACTAAAACATCCTAAATCTAATCAGGTTGCAAATGCTGGCCCCAGACTGCTTGCTATACAAGCCAGGAAGCAGCTATTTATTTTCTCTAAATTAATCCCAGCTCAGCAAGACGCTTAAGCGTACATCTAACTTTATAAAGACAGAGTGGGTTTCCCACTCACTTAAATAATGCAGATGCAAATGCTCTGCTGAATCAGGTTTATAAAAATCCAATAGCAGTCAGTAATAAATATTGTGACATTCAAGAGCAATCTCTGCTCCACTGCAGGAGGCTGGAGCGTGCTGCTGGGATCTGTACCGCAGTGTCCTCGCTAGTGCCATGGGATTGCCTCCCCTTCCCTGCATCCCACTCTATTCCCGGGGCCCAGAGCCACACACTCCTTCCTCTACCAGGGAATAAGATGTGTCTCTATATAGAGGGCATCTATTCTGCAAGATTTATCTTGGGTTTCCCTGCCCTGCTCTTCTAACCGTGCACTTGTGATGGAAATACCATCAGCACCTAGGCTGGGTGCCTGAGGGGTAGAAGGCAGAGGTGGTTTATTTGCTGGGGCAGAAGGCTTTTCTTCTGCAGCAAATTTGTATTAAAATCAGTTTAATTTCTACCAGGATAATAGAGCAAAACGGCACTTCACTGGAGTTGGGAACCTGTCCACTTTAGCAGTACAGAAGGAGCACACCAAAGGTGAAACAGGTCCCTGCTAAACATCATCCACTCTAGGAAAGAGTCAGAGACAACAAGAGATTAAAAGGGATGGCTGAAGGCACAGTTACACATCTAACCCTCTGGTTAGCAGCCCTCTTCTCACACTGGCAGCCAAACCTGCAGGGACTTTATTTTAAAGGAAATAAATAAAATAGCAACAATGCTTCCAGAGGTGATGTCCCTGCACACCACGTCTTGGCAGAAGTCACTGTTTGCCATCCATCTCATGGCTGCACACAGCAGGCACCCCAAACAACAACAACAACAACAAGAACCAAACAAAAAACCCCAACTCACACATTCCTCTGCCTGTGCTTCCTCGGGGTTTCCACATTGTGTGTTGTGACCAAAGGTGGCTTTTGCAGACGTCAGCCACTAACAGTTTGAGTTTTGTTGAGAAAGAGAATGAGGAACATCCTCCCTTCCCACCACTGAGTACTCTGGCCAGGATCTCCCCTGCAGGATTAGTAATCTCTGCCCTGAAAGAAGGTAGCATGTACTGCTTGTTGGGTTTGTCATTTGGAGAGAAGGAAGACCTTGGGAGGTACTTTTGGGTGAAGGCTCCTGAGCACAAGAAAGGTAGCCCCTCTGTAGCCTTCAAAAAGATATGGCTTCACATACATACAAGTCCTGTAAAGGTTCTGTCTCTGATTGATGTACAACATATAAATGATACTTAGTGGCTGAAGAAGCTAAACAAGCTTCTAACATTAGCCAATCTAACAGTTTTAGGAGACAGACCATCAGCATCATAACAGACAGGGCCATGGAGAGATGCTCCAGGCCAGAGTGCTGTTTTAGCACAGTAAATCTGGATTAATGGAGACATTTTTGGTGCATACTCATCCCAGAGAAATAAACCAGTTTCTCTATGCATCAGTAATGATTTTTCTCCTACGCTTCGGGTAAGCCCTTCACAGATAACCACCGTTTGATCCTGAAGCTTCAACTTCATAAAGAAGTTGCAGTGGGAGGTGGTTATCCTCAGGCCTGGGTGGAATCTGTCACTGTTGTCATTTTAGAAGGCAATCATGAGAAGGCATCTCACCCAGGCTGCAAGAAACAACATCTTAATCTTAAAACTCTTTGTGTTCAGCAGGATTATTTCCATCGACCCAGAGGTAAAATGCACCCTCTCCACTAAATGCTCCTCCTAAGAGTTAAAATGCTCCCCAATTCATACACTTATAAGCAAGGTAATTTCTCAGTGCCCTTGTTAGGACTTAAAAATGAAAATTAAAGGATTATTAGGGGCTAAGGGTCAGACATATACCCAGCCAACTAGCTGGCAATGACTCCACTTGGAACAAAGAGATTCCCAAGGAAACTTTTTTAATGAGAAGGATGGCAAAAAGCCAAGCAAGAAGTTGCAGAGGATACCTCATTAAAGAAATTGATATGCCTAAGTCAGGTCAATCTGTTTAAGTAACTCAATGGCTTCAGTTAGATAGGAATAGATCCGTTTAATTTGCCTGCAGAAAAGCAGCAGCACAGTGGGAGCGGAGGAGGAGACATCGTAGGGAGCCATAAGTTTTCCATAAAAGTTGGTAATCATGTGGGAAGTCGCATCTGTGGTTTACTCTTGGAAGAGAGACATCTCACACACAAAGCAAGCTCAAATAGTTGTAGGCAGCAAGAGCAGCCACGCAGGAGGAGGGGATCTGCAGCATGTGCTAATACCATGGGATCTTCCCTGCACAGCCACAGCCTTGTATGGGGAACACAGCGCCGACCAAAAGAGCTGATCTGGCAGAAGCCAAAACTTAAATTTAAGGTGTAAGCCAGAACCCAATCTCTTCTTACACCTTTGGCGCAGTAAAAGAGCTTCAGTGAGCCGATTTTCTGCTGGAACAAAAAAAAACCCTCAAATATGGTTGTTTCCAAAGTCAAGCGAGGGGCCCAAACTGGGAAAATAAATTCTTGCGGTTTGAAAAAGACTGTACTGTGAACTAAACAGCCCTGCCTGGCCTCTGCCAGGATGTCCGCTCTGCTTATCCTCACCCGTGCTGATGGCAGGGTTATCACTCACTTCAGGATTTCTGCGATGCTGAGAACAGCAGAGCCACCAGCGTGCAGTGAAACTGGAGACTGCCAGTAGCCAAACAGCATCTTGCTAATGACTGCTGCTTACAGGGCATCGTATCAGCAGTAATTAGCAAACTGCTTCTAAGCTCAGAGACCTCATTTGCAGGTATCTGGGTGACCTCACTGATAGAACTTTGGGGCTTATCGTTGAACTGAGAAATAGTGTCTTTAAGTAATTGCACGGTTTGGTAATAGGTAAATAAGAAATTTGCTTCAGTAAAATTAAAATAAACCCAACACTGCTTTTATTGGCCAGATCTCAGCGGCAACCTAATAGGAGGTTTTGTCATGCTTTGACTTAATCTACCTTCTAGAGATGATGTATAATAAATTAACATAATGATTAAGAGCCAAACAGTGTAAATGGAGCCCCCTATCACCCAGGCTTCGAGCAAACATTAAGCTTTAAAATGTGTGAGTGTACACAGTAAAGGATGTCCCCCACAGGCTTTTTGGTCCTTGAAGGCATACTCTGAGGGGTTTGGTGCATGTCAACAGCCCCAACGATCAAACACTCTTCAGCTGGGCTCAGAAATCATGGGGTTTTGAGTTCTTTGAATAGACCTTTTGGTCTCACCACTGGGAATCACACTTCAAAGCTTCTCCTGCTCGTAGGCCAAGTTAGAAAGCAACTTAAAACGGGAAGGGAGAGATGCCCACTTTCCTACCCAACCTGAAAAGGAGGCATTTTGATGAAACATCATTAAGATAACCATGACAGCATCATTAATCTTATCAACACGGTAATAATACACAAGAATAAAACCTGCAGCTCCATTGTCAAAGTTAAACGCATTTGTCTGGAACTGAGTAATTATTTTTAACCCTGGGAAAAGGTACTACACCCCAATTTAAGGCTCTCCTTAAAACACCTTAAAGAGGTGGTGTTAAGCATGTATTTCAGCAGGGATGTGGGGGAATCCCAGGGGTCCTGGCTGCATCTGCTGCACCAGCATCACCTGCCCTCCTCTTGGCATAGAATCATAGATTCACAAAAGGGTTTGGGTTGGAAGGAACCTTAAAGATCATCTAGTTCCAAACTCCCTGCCACAGGCAGAGACCCTTTCCACTAGACCAAGCTGCTCAAAGCCTCATCCAACCTAGCTCTGAACACATAACAAGGCCCCTCCAATACCCTATCACACATGCAAATGCTGTCTCCTTGGGGATGAAAGGAGGCAAACCCAGGAGCTACACAGGTTGGAGGAATGAGGATATTTTGCCCAGAATTTTGGCTAGATGATTACTATACACTATTAAACTGTTCTCCTCTGGCTGGAATTTATTGTTGACAACTAAAGAAAGCACAGAGGGCTGAGTACCTGCCAAGCCTGTGCAGAGCAGTTGTGCCAAATGGAAAGAAAAAAAAAAAAGCCAGGATATATTGGAAGGGAGCCACAGGCACTGGTTTTCTCTTACACCTGCAAAACCAAAGCTAACTTCCCTTTTCTCTCAGTGGAAAACCTGCAAATGCAGAGCCCTGGGAGAAAACTATCCCCACCCCCCACCCCACTGTGTATGTTAAAAAAAAAAACACATTCTCATACCAAACTTCACTTCCTGAAGTTAAACACGTTTTGATTCACATTCTAGTAACTTTGCAGTTCCTGTGCTAGGGGATATGAATGATAAAGCAATGAGAAAAAAGGGGGACAGCAAACCCAACAAATGCCCACATCCCCAAGACAGCCAGCTCCCAGCAGGTAGACACAGCATCTCAAGAGCAGCAAGAGATGGGTGAGCTCGATCTACAGAGAGCTTGGGTTAGTCAAATGACTTTTTCAGGGCTTTGTGCCAGAACGAAGCAGAGATAATCTGCTGAAAGAATGCCCCATACAGCAGGGGGACAGCCAGATGCTTCCTGCGCGTGAGATTTCAGAGTAACATAAGATACGTATCAGGGACACAGGTTCAGCAAGGTCAGGAACAGCAGGTCAGAAAGGAAAAAATACGGTTGAAAAAAAATCTGGAATATGACAGTGCAAAAGCAGAGCTACAAGGTATGTGTTTTGTGCTGGGATGTTGTCACTCCCTGAGATCTGACATCAAGAAACAGCAGCAGCCAGAGCACCGGAGACATCTCAGTGCAAAGCTGCACGCACGGGTCAGTAATCGGGGGGACTGTGTGAAACCAGATATCCAGGAATGCTTCAGCACAAACCCTGGAGATAAGGAAAGCATCACTGTGAAGAACACTTAGTGTTCTCAGCAACCTGAAATGCAATTTTGGCTTTAAAAGCTACCAAAATAATAAATAATACAAAATAATCAGCCTGCAAAAATAGCATACAGCAGGGGTTGGTTTGTTCTTCTGGAAGTATCTGTATTTTGAAAGTCTAAGAATCATCCATCACACTTTTTTTAGACCTTTTTTTGGTTTCTTTCTTTTTAAAACATAGTTCCTTAAATGCCCCAAAGTAATTCAGCAAATAGTGCCTCTAACAGACATTTGGTCTGTCTGTGGCCAGACTTTCCAGTTACATCATGTGTTCTTGAGAAACATCTTCCCTCACCTCCAAGTGTCTCCGAGGATTTTAGATCACATCATCTCTCAGGCTATAGCTGCCCAGCTAGTCACAAATACTTGAAGTATTATGATTTGAACACACAGAGCAGAGCACCAAGTGGCAGAGGTGTGATGCAGAATTAAAATCCAAAATCATCTGAATGAGAATCATGTTTTCACATCCCACAGCTGCATTTGCGAGGCAGTGGGTCTTTTACCTCTCTACAGAATGGCCTATACTTTTAGCTTTTTTTTTTACGTATTGTTATTATCAGAGAACAGAAATGACATTTCTCTAAGGAAGTTTCACTTCTGCATCCCCTCAGCCCTTCCTGAGAAAAGCCAACAGAAGCACTTATTTCGCTAGGACAGTTAACATGTGCAAGAGCGACGGGCTATCAAATTAGACTCTTCTAATATCAGCGATGAATTGCATACACAGCAGAGCTATGCTAATGAAGGAGCTCATGAATCCTCTGCTACAAAACATCACACAAAAAGCATCCGAATGGTGTGAAGAGGAAATTGCCACAGAATTTTCAACTGATCAGATGTTTGTGCAGGACAAATTCCATTCACAGGTTATCACCAGCAGCTGCTGCTTCAGAAGACCACCAGGGAGTCATGAAAGGCTTTTTAAGCTAGGCAAAGCCATCTCCTCAACCTTTTGGAGACAGCAATACAGCCCAAAACACAAGCTACAATATGTGGCACATCAGAAACGCTGCTTTTCTGGCTTACTCGAAACTGTAGCTCAGTGGCAAGTTTCGGGGTCAACTAGACTTTGACACAGCAGCAACGCCTCACTGGAACTTAAATGTTGCTATTCTTTCATTTCAGGAAGAAAAAAAAAAGAAAAGAAATAAATGTGTGTGCCCTGTGGTGAGAGGGCTCACAGCATCTTTTCAAGCAGGGCACAAGGCCAAGTATTAAATACTTGAGGAAGTTGTTTGCTCACGTGGAAAACAAACACTTTGCAAAAGGCTTCACTCACTGCACAAACAGGGAACAGG
Organism: Todiramphus chloris collaris; assembly: GCA_025345505.1. Taxonomy (NCBI): domain Eukaryota; kingdom Metazoa; phylum Chordata; class Aves; order Coraciiformes; family Alcedinidae; genus Todiramphus; species Todiramphus chloris. Next base: position 1,638,095 of record JANVCC010000209.1, read on the forward strand.
TCAGTCTGGACCTCTCACCTATGACAGAGTACACAGGTATACACAGGGTGAGGGGAAGACACCAGGTGAGTTAGTTTTCAGCTCAGTCATGCATCTCATAACTTCTTAATTGGGCTTTGACTCTTTCTTTATATGTAGTAAGCTTTTTATGAAAAAGAATCTGGGTCTTGGCGTCTGCAGGGCAGTTCTGAGTCAATCAGGCCAGTCGTATATTTTTTTCCTTTCTACAGGAAGAGGAGATGATCCTTTTAATTCTGGACCATAAAGAAGCTTCTCCATCTCTTTCACACTCATCTACAAGGGACAACACCTATGTGCTGGATGTTTCTTCAAGAGGCAACACCTATATATTTATTTTTAATGGCACAGAAGAAGCAGGCAGGCACAGATCTCACTGATTTTCAGTAAGGTGCGGACAACTTAGTGCTGGTTCAGGCTCTGAAAGCCTCCCATCAGCTTACCTGATAGGCATAGCCTTAGGGCTTCACTTCTCCATAGAAGAAAACCATAAAACCAGTATAAGCTTCCTTGGTTTAGATGCCCCAGACACTACCCTCTAGCACTTGCATCCCTAGCAAAGAAGTTGATGGGATCTCACTCCTACCCATGCTGGGGCAGAACCCACATCAACGCCTGAGCAAGTCATCACCTCCAGAGCCTATTTTTTCAATGTTTCCTCTAAAATGAGAGAAACCACATGCTAAAATACCTATTCCTCTGTGACCTATAAAAGGAGGACAGATAGCCAGCTCTGACAGCAATGGATGTGCTGCAGATGCTTGCACTTGGTCATACGCATCCCCCACCAGTCTCCTGCACCCTATGCAAATTCCCAGCACCGGAACAGTTTCCCTGCTTGCCAGGCCTGTCCTCTATGCAATCCCTTTCATTTCATAATGTAGGCACTTCTCTCCCAGTTAAAAGAAACCAGAGCATTCTTAAAACAAAAAGGAAGCTCCAGTTTCCCCTGCAATGCTAGAGAACACACTCCCTTCCGTAAGGTCACTTTTAAATTACAGGGTGGCAGCAGCATATTATTCCCAGTATCGATTCTGCCAAGAGGTCTGTCAGCCAGCAGGGAGTGGGAGTCTTGCCCACAAGAGCCACGGATCTGAGACCTGGAGAGACACAGAACCCAAGCCCTACCCTCCACACTGAAAGGCAGGGCCTGTCGCCAAACATGAGCAAGGTTTTCCTTCGTATCTTCGTCATCCCACATGTTTTTGCTCCCCAGTGTACTTCCTAAGGAAACGAGTCCCAGAAGCCAGGCTTATTTTCCTAGCTGTTTGTTTTCTCGGCTCCTTTGAGCACTGACTCCATTTGACAGCTTCCCCTCATCGCTTTTTGTCCTCACTGCCAGCCCAGGACACCCAGGAGAACAGCACCAAGTTCTCAGCACCTCCTCACCTAGAAAGCCACAGAAATTAAGAATAAAGACTTGCCTCGGAACAAAATGTACTGGAGCTGCCTCAGTTGGGAAGCCCTGAGAGCTCAAAACCACCTTCCTTGACGTGGGTACAATGACCACATCCCCCTTCTTAGTGCTGTGACCAAGAGGAGACAGAGATAACACTGTTCCAGGTTTCATCCTGCCAGAGAAGAAAAGATGAGTATTGTGGGAGCAGCTCCCTCCACTCTCCATCACTGCGTGTCAAGTGAAGTATGAGAGTAACATCTCTGAGTAGGTATCAGAGTAATTACAGTCCATCAAGTACTTCAGGTTACAGAGTTGCCTGAGCAGCAGCAATTCCTCACCCACCAAGGTTTTCTGCTTGAAAGGTTGACAGCTTTGCAAGTACTCCAAACTACAATTCCATGGGGCATCGCTGTGCACATGGACTGATTGATTACTCATGCACTTTTCACTGCTCAAGGGTCATCACGGCTTGATTCCACCTCTGCTTTCATGGGCAGGCAACCAGCAGCATCCCACTGACACCCTCTCCAAGGATGTTCCACCTCTTTGCTAAGCAGGGTCACCAAATCCTGCTGAGAGACACCTACTCTCTAGGGGAGAGAAAAAAAGAGCCCATAGTGTTATTTACCCAACTGGAGTCTCCTTATACTGTGAATTCAAAGGTTTCCCATGTGTCTTCTTTACCTTAAACTTTTGGCATCTGTGACTTCCCCACAGAATAAGTCACATGCATTTCAGCTCTTCAACAGTAGATGCATGAATATTGTCAATACTTCAGTATCCCATGCAGAGTCATCCAGCTCAGTTCACAAAATTTTTAGTGTGATAGCACATTTAAAAAAGGGATAAAATAAATATTAACTAAAACCAGCCAAGCTCTGAAAGAGGTGCAAAGTAGCAGCTACAGTCTGTAGCTAACAAAATAAAAAATAAAATAAATAAAAATTCACACCAAAGTGGAGCTTTGGTAGAGTTTAAAATGAAACCCTATCTCCAACCCAGTGTCCCATCCAAAGTCTATCACCTTTTGCTCGCTTTAAAAATGAGCAGAGTTTCTATTTACCTAAACTCTACAAACACTGAAATCAGAGATCGTATCACAGGCTTTTGTTGAACAAAGAAAGTAAATATTAACTTGTTTCCCTGAAACGGTACATCACCAGTGCTCAGCCTGGGATTATACAGGAGTTCAGAATAAGCTCTGCCACCGAACCCCCTCTTTCCAAAGCAGTGTCTATAGCAGCACTGCAGGTAGAGGGGCCAAGTGTTGCCAGATGTTGTTGGAAGGTGCAGCTGGGAGGCTTGTGATCCATGCTTCTAGCAGCAAAATGCGTTACATATTCTGGTTCTTTCCTAAATAACAGACTTCAGGACTATTTCTCCTTGATCAAAGATGGGTTGACAGATAGTCATGCGTACACACACACATTTATCTCCTCACCTGCTCCAAGAGGCACCATGTGTAGGGAAAAATCTGTTCTCAGCTTGTCCAAATGCTCCATCTAAACTCGCCTGTATTTTCCTTTCCCTTACACTAGAAGGCAAGAGAGATGTTTTCATTTTTCTTGGTGTCTTTTAGGACCCCACAATGCAGGCCTTGCTAGTCTTTAGTCCCACGTGTGGCATAGATCCCCTTCCTGTTGTTAACCACTGATACGTTGTCACCTCAAGGGAAAAAAAAAGGAAAGAGAAGGTAATGACAAGAAACACAAGGTTTTAACCTGAAATTTATTCCTCTTTGGCTTTCTGAGGCTGCTTGAAGCATGAATCTAATTCTGCTGTTTAAGAAAAAAGGAATCACCCGAGTGACCCACCTCCTGCTGAAGGAGACCGTGGTATCATCTTCATCACATGCCAGCATTCAGAGCACACCACTTGTCCATGCTTACAGCAAGAACCTGACTCCTGCAATTTATTCCTGGGTCTGCCATGAATTGCATGGCTGGGGAGGGGAAAATCACTACAAGAACTGGAGAACTGGACAATTTTAAACTGATGCTTCCCTTCCCGACAGACCCTTGCTGTACAGATTTAAGTTCAAATGCTGAAGCTGAGATTTTAAAACTTCTGACTGCATTTTAATTCTTGTTCACATAGTCATTAGCAGCATTAAATTGGGGGAGAGTCTGCTATGAAATGTAGTAATCTGGTAGCAAGAAAAAGTGCTGGTATGGCTGTTTGATGTTCTTAGAGGGGCTGGTACTCTAAACCAGGAGATACCAAAGCTTTTAAAGTCTTGCTCATTATTTGCTTTATAATGACACAGGAAGCAGTAAGGGCTTTAATTTCAAATAACCTTTCCTTCAGAAATCTGGGAACAATCTACAGGATGTAGCAGTTGCTTTTTTATTTATTCCTCCATTAAATGCTGCATTAAAGTACTGCTTAGTTAATAAGTTGGGGGGGGGGGGGAGGGGAAGTGATGCAATTTAATGTAAAGTCATAACTCCTGCACCTCTTTGCTCTTGTTGTTCTACAGTTTGCTCAAGTGGCAGGAGATTTGGCTTTGCATAAGAACGCTTCACAGAATAGGGAAAAAGTGATTTCTCAAACACAAGGGAAAAATTAAGAGGGGAAAATGCAAGATAAGAAGCCCAGATGAGCAGCTAAAGGCTCTGACACCTCGATATTGACACTTCAAATAGAATACATCTACTTACATCCAGACTGTGCCCTTCTCCTAAAAGTACACTACCCCCACCCCCCCTCAGTGCACGGATATTCAACTTCAGATCAAAACATTCACATGAATTATTTTCTTTCTTTCAGCCACCTCCAGTCACTTCCTCCAGTCACCCCCACTCCTTCCTACATCCCCTTGATCCCTTGGATACAGGGCAGCACTTCAGGTTCGAGTTTTAATGCAGTACAGCACCATGCCTGATCAGACTTCAGCAAAAAGACTGTGTAGTGATAATTTCAGAAAGAGGGAGAATTAATTGTGGTGTGATGTTGCAAATAAATCTTCACTGTAGAGTAATTAATTCCAGCAGCTACAAGACTAGCAACAGAGATGCTACTGCTGCGGGTACCAACAGAGATGCTACTGCTGCGGGTACC
>JANVCC010000209.1:1642581-1695722 GCA_025345505.1 Todiramphus chloris collaris
ATGCTACTGCTGCGGGTACCAACAGAGATGCTACTGCTGCGGGTACCCAGCAACAGTACCACCCAGGTACCCTGCAGCAAGGCAAGCTATGGCCTCTGCACTAATGAAAACACTCTTCTGCCCAGTAACCCCCACTAGTGAGACAACGGGTGGGGAATTGCCCAGAGAGGTGGTAGATGTCCCATCCCTGGAAACATTCAGGGTCAGGTTGGACAGGGCTCTGAGTAACCTGATCTAGTTGAAGATGTCCCTGCTCAGTGAAGGGGGGTTGGACTAGATGACCTATAGAAAGTCCCTTCCAACTCAAACCGTTCTATGGTTCTTCTACCCTGCCAGCAAGCCCACAAGATCAGAGGTAGAGGACTGTGCTTGCAGGTTAGAGGAGCAGCAAATCCAAGAAACACCCAGAGGCACCATGCTGCTCATCCAGACAAAATGGGGTGAAGTTCTGGCCACAGCAAAATTGGGAACAGCTGCAGACAGAGCAAGGAACTCAAAAGTCTGATCTGCAGGGGCTGGTTATATTAAGGATACTGGAAAATACATTAATGGTCCTGGTTTCATTATTAAGAGCATCAAACTAAAACTTCAGGCCAGATTACGTTCCCATTTTAGTTCATTTTGATTCGTGAAAATGAATTGAATTACTCAAGATCTTCATCAACGTAATAAAGCTGGTGATTTTGGCACTGCAGTCCATGGGTACTCATTACAGAGGCTAAATCACAGGCTCACTCCAGATGGCTTGTCTCTACAACACAGCACACATCCAAGGCACTTCACAAACTAATCACCTACTGATCGTATCCCTTCAATTAAAAATTACTCAATATTTCCAAGTGCTGGCATCCATTTTAGAAATACCAGAAAATAACAAAGTGTTTAGCCAATAAAATGCAGCTTTTCCTACATTACAGAAATGTCAGCTAAACAACATTAACCAGTTTGGTAAGGCAGTACAGTTTATATCTGGCACGTAGTGCATTTGGAAGTTTCTCCACCTCTACATCTGCTGTGGCAAAAACCTTAGTGGGACCAGCTGAAAGCATAGACAAATAGGGGAAAAAAATGTCTCTTACTCTACAGTGGGGATACAGATGGAGAGAATTTTTAGAGCTATTAGATTCAATCAAATCACAAGAGCTCCAAAAGGAAGCTCCAGCATCATTCCTTCCGATAAAACAGACTCAGGTCGATGCACACGTTGCTGCAGAGGAGAAAGCTTTGCTGAATGGTGCAGGGTTAACCAGGAGGCTTCATTCCACCACTAAACTGCATATTTGCTTACGTGGCTGTGTCCCTTATTCTGGTTTATATCAGGTGAATATAGACAAGTAGAGAGGCATGGATCTGAGAAGTTGTTGATGATTTTTTGTTTGGGTTTTTGGGGTTTTTTTTTGTGTAAAACAGAAAAATAGAGAGCTCAGTACAGTTTTCTGGGTCCTGCATGCAAACTACAGCCAGCAACCAGGATTTTTAGTCTTAATGCAAACTCAGAGCACCACTCACCAGATCTCTGTTTGAATCAATGAAGTCTTTTCTCCAAGAATACAGTCATTAGCTCCTCCAGTCTCTGCTGACAGACAGGCAGGGCTTACATTAGTCATGGATAACAACTCAGAGCAGCTAGCAATAAAGCTAAATTACACCTTTGATGAAGTAAGAGACTTCCTTACTCATTGTAAGGAAAATACAGGGTATTTTCCAGTCAAATGGCTGTGCATGTCAAATTTGGTTCAACATATTTAATGCCACAGCCATGCTTTCAGACAGATGTTTGTATGAGATAATTAAACCAGTGTGAGCAAAATCTTCCTGTACTGTGCCTTTTTACGAAGTGTCCCAGAATTTAGTGCTTTTTCACTACACTGGGTGACTTATGGGCTATAGGTATCCTATGGTCCATAAACATAGGACCCTCTGTGGTCATCTAACCGACTTTGTTATTTTCCTTTTCAATACGCTCTGCCAGTCTGCTGAGACAGGCATTTACCATCTCTTCCCTGTGACAGCAATTAAGACATCCAATTCAGTCACGCATGTCCCCCATGCTTTTAGTGTTTATAAATATTCACGACCCTGATTGCTGTATAGCACTACTGTAGTTCAAAGCTTGGATCACCTCAAACAGCCATGGCATAAAGAGAGTTATTGGGAAATCAAAGCTGACACGAGAAGTCAAGAATAAAATTTTCAAAGGGAATAAAGCGGAGCGTTGCATGAGGCCACCCATCTCGCTCCCTTACATTATATGGCTGCATTTAGGTAGTTCAAACACTGTGCAAGAGTGTCACAACACTCAAATTGTGCTTTGCAGCAATGACAAACGTGACTTTAAGGATATGCACAGATAGTAGTAACATACCAGTTGCCTTTGGAGCAGCCTTATGAAAGGATGTGCTCCACTTTCCTTTTATCACAACACAGACAAGCATGATATAAACACAGACTCAAAAACCATCATGTAAGCAATCAAAACATAAGCAAAAAGTCTATCAGTTTGGGGCTGTAAAGGAGTTGGCCATGACGACCTAAAGGCAACCTCTACTTTCCCACCCCAAAACTACATTTGGTACTTGCCTCAATGAACACTCACTGAACTTGTGCCAATAAAGATCCCTGTTCTTCAGCACACCGTATCCTTCATTGCAGAAGCCCTGGTATTTTCAGCTAACAGCTTCACTCCATTCTAGGTGCAGACCTTTTCTTACAGATGCCACTCATGACCCGAGACCTAGTGTACCAGCTTATTTTTACTTCAGTGCTAGCAACTACAGTCACTGCAAGTCATTAAAGAGACTCGTCTGGCTGAATAGCTTCCAGAACTGCAATGAAGTATCTATTTAATATCCTCAGATAAAAGGTACTACGCAAATAAAGAGGACTGTGTTGTACCAAAGAGGGTCCTCTACCATCTCTCATTAGTCCAATAGAGGTAAACGGATTCTAGCCTGAGTTTTTGCAATACAGTTTCCTGGACAAAGAGTCTTTAGTTTAAAATCAACCCTGCTAAACAAGCTCTAGTCCACTTATCTTGACAAATTTAAACAATCAACCTGTGGGAAGCCAAGCTGCTTCTTCATATTTGCAGGTCAGCTGCCTTGAGACAATGTCTGCAGTACAAACAGGCCTTCAGGGCCAGATTCTGGTTTCATTCAGTGTGGTGTAAATCAGGAATAATCCCTTTAGAGATTAGTAGGAGTGAGATCAGATTCAGGCTCTTGGAATTAAGCACAAACCATGTGCTTGCCAGGCTTATTCTAATTCTGCTAAGTACAAAGCAATTCTCCTTCAGCATGTCCCTCTTCCATTCTAAAGCACTCTGAGCTGAGAAGCAAAGGAACAGGAGCTGCTGCTAACACCCAACAGAAGACATTTGTTGTTGCCAAAATACTTTTGCATACAAAGTTACTAAATAAACCTTGCAATTAAAAAAGAAAAAAGAAAAGCCACCTCAAATTACACAGGCAAAATTATGTTTAAAGATCCCTCCTGATCCTCTGAAACACAAAATGAACTACATCAACCATCTTTCACAAGAAATTAACTGTGATTTAGAGCATCTCTCTAGTTCTGGGTATATAGCAAAGGAAAACATAAGCAAAGCTTTTTTTGCCAGATGCATGTAGCATCCTTCGGAATCAACAGAATTCCAGCATAGGTGTCAATGAATACAATGTCATCTGCAAGTTACTCCTGTCCTTCCCCTGCCACCATCTCCTTTGAAAGGTTAGGCAATAAAAAGACAAACATGTCAGTGAGTACCTTCCTTATTTTTAGGTAAGATCAAAAACCAAGCCACCACCCTGATGAAGAACTGCACATCACTGGGTGACTATACCAAAAGGATGTAATTTTTGGCATTCATCGTGCTTGTGGCACATTCCTGCTAACATACCAGTTTGAGTGTGCACCTAGAGACTCCTGGGAAAAGGGGATAAAATCTCTCCATGTTATTTTAATCAAGATACAAATCTCAGAAGGGTTGGGAAATACAAAGTTACACATCGAGAAGGATAGCATGAGCCTTCATAAATACTATTCTCATTCAATGGGGAGTAGTTTGGTCTCTCTGCCATGATGCTTACGCCTCCCAAAATAGCCTACTGAGCAGGCTGAAGGACACCTTTAATTCTAGATGCCAGATGTGTTGCTTTATTTTGCACTTCCTGAAAAAAAAACAAAACAAACCACAAACTTAAGTCTCTCAACACCCAAGTCACTCTGCATGTTCCCGTTGCATGCCTTAAAGATCACTCAACAGGTTGGAAATCTTCTACCATGCACTGTTGACCTGGATCCCTTTTTCTGTGGCCTTTGAGGAAGAAAAAAAGTCTTGTAGCAATCTCACGTCCCAACAACTTTGGACGGGAAGTTGAAATTCAATAGGAGCTATAAGTGGACTGGCAAAGGCTGTTACACCTACGGAAGAATTTCCTTTGGGAAAGGGAGGGTAACTTTGTAAGAAAGAAAGACTTTATTTACCTTCAGCCTAGACTCTTGAACAATGATGACTGATGGTTCTAAGAAAAGTACTCTGCTACGCAGATTGAAGAGTCCTGTTGTCTTTGCATAAAGAAACCACCACCGACAAGCCTGTTTGTGGAAGTGCCATGTGTTTTAAAGATTATGAGAAGTCACAAGCTTTCTAAGTCTCATTAAGCAGATGACAGTTTCAACAATTGATTCAAACACACGTGCTGAGCAACATCCATGTGCCAACTCAGAGGGAACTATGCTATCCCCTCCGTCTCTGTGAGCTATTTTGGTCTTGTCTTCAACAGTCTCCAGGTAATGAGCAGATCAAGCCCTAATGAGCTCATCAGATATGACAAGTCTATACTCAAGGTTACTGCACGCGACCCTATTCTCTCTTGGAGAAAGGTGAAAACATCATGCAGCATTCGTTACTGATGGAAGAGAGGTTAAAACCAAAAGCCAGTACTTGGTCCAAGATGCAGAAGCACCTTAATTTTCTTGGAAGTCAATATTGTTGGTGCCAGCCAAAGCAATGCTACCACGTATCTGCTCAGGAAAGGCAATCCACTCCAAACAGCAGCTGGAATGGGAGATGTGAAAGATTGATTCTGGCAGCTACAAAAGCAAAAGGGTTTTTAATATTCAGAAAAGTGTCAGTGCCCTAATAACAGAATTTCTGTCTCCAAGAGCTACACTTGTCAAATGAAACCCGATTAGATACAAAAGAAAAAAGGCATCTGGGCTTTGACAAATTCAAAACAGTTCCCTTTGAGGGACTGTGAAGGAGATGCTTTTCAAAAGGAGCAAGCCTCACCTGGTTTCACCCTTCACCTGACCCTCGGGCACTGACAGCAGAATGCCACATATCACAGTTTCAGTGAGGAGCACAGGAGCTGGCAGCACCAGTTCCAATGGCACCAGCTTTCACCCTGAGGTCAAGAACTGTCTTGCAAAGCTAGCTGGTTTCTTCCAAGAGTGGCAAGGGCTACACACCACCCTGGCAATCCCACCCTCAGTGTGTGCACCTCTGCCAAGCAAGCCCCACGCTCCTATAGGAAGGACAGCAGGTTGCCTCAGGGTCTCCTTCTTCCACCTCCAGTCTGTTCCATCCTCCCTGAGGATACACACCAACAGCATCTGCGTATCACAGACCATAAAACTCCAGACAAGACAGTAAGGGTGTAAAATTCTTACTGGCAGACAACAGCCAGACTCATAATACTACCTTCCAAATTCAGAGACATGCCAAGTGTGGTCAGCGGCTCTGAAGAGCCTCAGGGGAGAGTTACACCTCCATGAAATGCCATTTTCTGAAACAAAGCTGTGCTAGGCTTTTGTTTTGTTTTCCAAAAAAAAAATAAATACAGACAACCTTTAAGTTTATGTGTGGCAAGATAAATCATGGAAATGACATTTTGAGCAAAGCATCTTTACGAATTCAGACATCCAAAAGCAGAAAGAGTTGGATGTGTGGGTCCCTGGCAGCTCACCTGGGGAGGATCTAAGGATTGCTTTCTGCTGCACTAACATCTAACCCTTGGTCATGCTTGTTCTCACAGGACAACTGTCCTTTCTCCAAAATAATAGCTTTAAATGGGGCAAACTTCTTCGGATTGTTTCCCAATTAGTGTGATGACAGCCCCCCCAGAGAGGGCTGGGGTATTTTCAGCCACAGGAACAAAGAGCTACTATCCAAACTGGGGTGGGGGAAGCTCTTCTCCAAAGAACAATAGAGGCAGTGACTGCACTGAGCATTTCTGGCTTAATCTGGTAAAATTTTAGCTTTATACAGCATTCTTCATCAAGGGCTTTTACAAGTAAAGGAAGTGTGTGCCCTCCTTTTAAGCCAGCAGAAGCCAAGCACAACAAATGAGCCCCTCTCCCACTCCAGCAGCAGGTCAGATAGGCAACAGAGGAAGAAAACAAGCAGCTCTTCTGGTGCTCTGTGAAACAGAGACATCCCCTTCTGAACAAGCTGGGGTGGCAACTCTAACCTATTTATTCTTTTCCATCCAAACCTCCATTTTTACCTCAACTAAAAAAAAACCCAAAATTAATTGCAAGTACAGAGCCACATCCTCTGCCAACACTTAGACTGAACTCAGTATCAACAAAACTCTTGCAACTTATTCTAAGCTTTGTTTCATTAAATGTTTTAGCCACAACTGTAATTACTGTATCACCTTGTATTTTATTTTTTTCCACAGCCAGCATACATCTCCTGCTCCCTCACTCAGGCCTCACGACCACTTACGTAGCTGCTCAAGGCTCACTTCTATTTGAAACATTGGCCATTTTACACAGCAGAGTTACAGTGCTCTTGGAGAAGCACAGGCAGGGCACAAATCAGTGTTTTAACTGAGCATTTACACCTAACTCTTGTTGGTATAATTCAGCCATCTGAACTGTGAGTATTATATCAAATCACAGAAACACTTGGAGGACCAATATTTATTGGTCACTGCAAAGGTTATGGCATTCTCAGCTGCTGAACTGTATGTTCCTCCATGTCCTGTCTGCAAACTCAGTATATACCTGCTTTGTGTTTCCACCAATACTTCTGCTGGACGACCTAGAGGTATTAGGTAGCCCTCAATAACATTTAAAGTTTGATGCTGCACTTTTTGTTGCCCTGTATCCTGTTGACAAAGGTTCAATTTGACTTTTCAAGGCGAATTTTTAGGCTAGAATTAAGGACACTGTTTGGAAGAGAAGCAGGTCTGTTTGTAAGGCACAGAGTGAAGCCACAGAAGACTTGATCATACAGTCATGGCTCCTCAAAAAAAGTGAATTTTATCTGAAAGGGAAAGCAGAGGATGTGGGAGGGGCAATGAGAAAGAGATCAAGTAGGAAGATGTCTAATTCCTCTAATAATCATTAGACTGAGAAGCAGGAGAGATCCTTTCCTTACTTGAAATGCACAGAATTGCCCCTGAAGAGGAAAGCTGGATAAACCTTTGGAAGAATAGTAACTTCAGTACAAAAATAGCCTCAAAGATACAAGAAACAAAAAACCCAAATTCAGGTATAATTATCAGCGTTGCCATCGGCTAACAAACTGTGTCAATGCAGGTCACATCAAATTCAGAGGATTCATTCTGACATTTCTCCCTCCAAGTGTTCAAGGCCAGGGTGGATAGGACTTTGAGCAACCTGGTGTAGAGGAAGGTGTCCCTGCCCACAGCAGGGGGGTTGGATCTAGATGATCTTTAAAAGGTCCCTTCCAACCCAAATCATTCAATGATTCAATTAATACCTCCCTTAATTAAAACCATAATTAATTACATTCAACAGCTTTTAATTAAGGCTTGCTTTGATTAATGTAAACCAGTAGTTTCCTCAGTTTTGTCACTAAAATATCCAAGTCAGTTCATCTGCACAAAATGATTTAAATAAAGATCTAGCAAGAGAAAGCATTAGATGCACGAAGCAATCCTGTTAGCAGCTGAAGACTTGCACTAACACTGGTTACAGCCTATACACCTGACCAAGGGCAGGTCAAAGGCATCACCACACCCCAATCAGACTAAAGGAATTTAAGACACAGACATGGATGCCCTTATCACACCCCGACAGCTTCAGGTGCACTGCAGAATGCCAGAGACAAATCCTGTATGGTCAGCTCCCATTCAAGTTGCAGGAGGTCCTATATCATGTTCTTTATGTATGACTTTGTCTAAGTCTCAAGATGAAGTGACACAGGTCTGTGCTTCAAGACTAACCTCAAAGGACTGTCTGTAGGACTCAGACTTGTACATTACAACTCAAATATTCAGATCACAGCTTCCAATTTGATCTACGCCTTGCATGGCAGGATGTAAGCAGGTATCTTAAAGATAAATTCCAATCTGGCCACGTGTAGTGTGCATTGAATCTGAGATGGAGATGGGGAACCAGATTCCTACCTAAAGAAAAAAAAATGGAGGTGACAACTTACACTTCCCTGGCAGGGTCGTATTAACTGAGTTGGCAGATTTGATAGAATTAGATTTCTTTGTTGAGCTGGTACAGCACTGTGATGTGTCAGCACACACAGCATTTCACATAAGTAAGATTAAGTCACTGATTGAAGATCCAGCCTCCAAAAATAATGCAGTGTCCTTTAAAAGGAGCAGTCTTTGTTTTGTGTTGGTGTACCATGGCTAACAAATAAAATTAAAAATCCACCAATCCTGGGAAAATGTCAGTGGCAATTATCTAGTCCAGAGACATTTTAAAATTGCATCTAATTTAATAGCTGAGCTTCTTCACTCTGCTGGTTTTTGCTCTGCAGAACAATCCTCCAAAGGCATGGGACAAGGACTGATCTGGCTCAGGGGAGTTTTAGGGATACCCAGAGAATGTGTGGTCAACCACCATGCCAGCAGCAGTCCTATGTGAGGCACCAGCAAGGCAGGGAAGGTCACGCTTGGACCCTGTGATCTCTGACCATAGCTACTCACTCCTTCACTCAAACCCTCTAGGGTAGAAAGCTATGGGACAGGCTGAGCCTGCATTAAAAACTACTGCTGGGAGAAAGAACTTCCAAAGACATGGAAAAGCTACTACAAAAAAAACACCCCACAAAGGCTCTATTGAGCCGATGTCCTCCAAGCAACAAAGCTACACTTCAAACATTTGTCACCAGACGCAGGGTACAACCACCTACACCGTGCTCCTTTCCCACTCCGCGATACCTGGCGGTCGGCTGACAGAAACGGCTGCGGTTTCATCAGGTTTGCCCATTTCCTAAGTAACACACCCCCTTCTCTGCCCGAAGGCTTTGTCGTCTTGTACGCAGGGCACAAGCATTCTTCTCCCAGAGGAAGGACGTGCACGTCAGTCCAGAAGAAATAACTTAATCAAGAGCAACTTCAAAGCCCAGCAGAGCCAGGAACGAATTGCTTTCCACCCGCCTCTCCCCCCAGAGTTGTATTTTGACAATTACTGCGGTCTCCACAATTGATGGCATCCCTAATCTTAACCCACACTTCAGACTAAGCTTCCACTGATGGTACTGGGAATTTCTTTTACAAAGCGCTCCCTGTTCCCCAGTGCCCCCCACTTTCCACCCTCCATGACTCTTCTACAGCTGTGGGTGTTCTGCAGCCCCAACTTCTAGGAGCTTTTCAAAGCCTCACGGGACGGTTTCGACAGAGTGACTCGAGTTTGCTGCTTACCCAGAGCATGGGAAATTCAGCATCAGTGGAAAGAGGAGGTTGGGTTAAGAAGGGGAAAGGTGACTGCAGTTCCTCTGTGGCTGCTGTTAATGAATGACAGCATGGCCCAGAGCCCTTATCAGAACAAGAAGAGTCACACCTAGTAGGAGACAAAGCCTCCCTAATGATCTTACAACTCCTAAATAAAGTCTACTTATGCTGATTACATTATTTCCTAAGTCAAAGCTTAGTGCCCAGAAAGCACATCTAGCTCCCACGAGGGCAATTCAGTAGCCAAACAGGTTTGAGATGCCCTAGACATCAAAGCCACCTTCCTGGGCTCTCAAATATGACAAAAGTCATCAAAGGCTCAAATCTTTCTGGACTAGCTGCAGAAGGCCAGTACAGCTAGTTCAGGGTAGTTCAAATGGCACTAAGATCCCTGAAGCCTGGTAAGTGACTCTCATCTCCCCAGAGCAGATACCTGTCAGGTGATAGAGAGCAGAGCACTACCAGGCAATGAGTTGAATCAATCTTCAAACACTATGCTAGCCCAGAGAGGATGCAGACCTGCTCTGGATGGGCTGCAAAGGCACTTATCCATCTCACCGGTGGGACCAGGTGCACCATGCCTGCCAGGATTTGAGAGCTAGCCAGGAGTTACCACCTTCCTATGCTGTCCGTAGCCTCCGTTAGCTCCTTGTCTGCTGACACAAGGACTATGGCAGTAAGAGCAATCCAAACACTTAACAATAGCAATTTGTCTGCAAGCCTGCACCTCTTGAGTTAGTCGCAGTGCTCAGGAAACATATGCATGGGTCAAGGAAACTTCTCACTATTGTAAGTAACTCCACTCTGAGGTGTAAGCTGACAGATAGGACTAAAGTTTTTTTTTTCACATTGCAAACCTCTGACTTACTCAGTTTCATTTATCAGTTATTAGGCCTAACATAAACATGACAGACTGGCTTTGATGCAGTTAAGCAGGACTACATACTTTCAGAGAGGGTCAAAGGTGTCTCTGTCACGCTTTGCCTTCTTCAGTGGAATTTATGCCTGTTTTACTGGTATCAGTAACCTCAGATCACTCAAAGATGCAGCTGCTTCTCTGCTCCTTGCAAGCTTGAGTGTATGCAGGCTGTTCAGCAAATATTTTAGAGCAATATTTATATCAAAATTATTAGGACAAAGCTAATCAGGCTTGCACCAAAAAATTTCAGAGTATCTTGGAAGAGGGGCTGGCTATTAAAAATAACTCTCCCACTTAAGAAGTGCTCCTAGGTGAAAATAGCTTCTGGATGCCTAGGTTACAGTCATGTTCTATGCCAGCATCATATTGCCTTTGAACAAAAATGGAAAAAAGTGTGCTGCAAGGGAAAGTCAAGGACAGGAAGGAAGAAATTTACCCCCTACTTCACCATTTCATCTATCTACAGAGGAGTGCTGCTTCAGATGAGACACCAACAGTCCTGTGCTGCCTTCTGCAAAGTACAGAAGATATAGAATATACAGACAATTAATTAATGGTATGAGAAAGGAAAAAAAAAGTTAAAGAAACTCTACATGTGGCATCTGACAGTGTTGAAACGAGATAAAAAAAGCATCCTTATTGAGAGTTCCCTTCGCCAGCGTCATGAAAAGCTCCACCAGGTGGTGGGATCAACAGCTCTTCAAACGCGCTGCCGAGCTGGATTTGCTCTTACTCCTTTGCTTCTAAAGGCACATTCCTGCCTCGCCATGCTTTTGAAATTACTTCCAAAAGAAGCTCCTAATAAAACTGGATTATTACTCTCGTTCGTTGGCATAGAAGGTGCTGTTAGAACCTCGAAGACGGAACCGCCATCTGCATGGCACTCGTTTCCCCTCAAATGACTCCCAGTTACACAAACAAAACAGTAAACTGATAAGCAGATGCGAAGTCTTCTATGAAATGATGTTTAGTTTTAAAAGGTGCCTTCCTCAAATGAGATACCACCTTTATTAATATCATCAAGCTTGGAAGAAAAGCTACAAACAAGGCTGTAAATTCCTTTCTGGCCAGGTTGTGTGAAAAATTCATACAAAGAGGATAACTCGCTGTCTCCACTGCACAATCAGATGGTGCACCAAGCAAGCGAGCCAAAAGAATAAGGAATCGGATTTTTCCTCTTCTTTTGCTCTTTCAGAGACTGTGCTCTTACATGTCACTAGTAGGAAGGTGTAATAAATTTATATTAGACAGAAATGTACTTTTAAAATCTAGTGGTAGCTTGAACACTGGTTTGGCAGGGCCATAGAGTGGGACCATGGTGAGGTACAGGATTTAAGCCTGCTGCCACTGAAGTGTGGCAGCATCCCGCAGCAGCACCAAAATAAAATAAACGAAGTGAGAAATTGGCAGAGGAACAGAGCACCAAGTTCACCCTAGACCTACACTGGTGTTCTGATGTTTCCAGGATCATCAAGAAGACAAATGCCTTTAACTAATAAACAAATCTACTTTGTTTTTTATGCACATCCAGCCATTCACTCCTGAAACCTGTACCACCACCTGAACATATGTTCAGGCAGGGCTAACCCAAACTTCTTCAACACGAGAGCGGCTCTGTTGAGACATTACTAACAGTGGGCAGAGCACTACTGGATTCAGACCAAGCCATAAATATTGAGGAGGGGTGAACGCATCAGCTGCAGAAGATCCATGTCTGGCATGGATCGCACGGGACGCTATGGATATAAAGATCCAAATACTTCAAAGCAGGTGTTTCACACAGAACCACCCCTCCAAGTAAAGCCATGTAAAAAAAAATACACGGGAGGAGTGTGCTGCTAATTGAGCATCTTCTGAACAGCCAAGAGGCAGGAAGACTCCAGTTAAAGGTGACTCTTAATATCAACTTATGTCACTGAAGAGTACCAACGTAAATGAACTCCTGAAGACAGGATGAAAGTAGAATAGGGACTTTCTTTATTATATCCTTGAATTTCCTCTCTTTTCCACACTGAAATTTAATTTCCTTTTCAAAAAGAGCTTTTTGAGCTTATGAAAATTGACCCAAAAGATTACGAGGTCTTTGTAACCCTTCCAATCTCTCTGAAAGATCCATAATTACAGAGTTTTTTCCTTTAATATGTGTGCCCAGCAGGCAAATATACAATTCAAACTTACAATTATATATAATGAGCTATTTCACTATATTGAATGCATACAAGCCCAACCGTTACAGAGTTGAAAAAACCTTGTGTCTCAAATGAGTAAATATGCATCAAAGCATTATTTTACCAGTTTGTTTTCATTTACACCAAGACTAAAAGCAATCACAGTAGGAGCTGGAACGTATGTTTGCGATAGAGATGAATGTGTCAAAGGTAACCAAAACACACGTAACCACCCAACTGCTGACCTCGAAAATTAGTTATTTATACTTCACTGGAAATTAATTCTGCAAACAGAGACGTGCAAGCAGGTACTTAAGGCGGCAAGTCTGCTTTTTTTTCCACTCTAACGGAGTAACACTGGCTTTCCTCTCTCGCCACGCAGCTTTACCCAAGGGGGAAAATAAAAACCACTCGGGTGCAGGAAGCCGCCAGGCTGGTCCCTCCCGCCGCTTCCCGCCTGCCAGTGCCCATCCTGCGGGGCACGGGGCAGGACCGGTCCCCCGTGCCCGGGGGATGCCGCGGGGCCGATCCGCGGGGCCCGCCCCCCCCCCCCCGCCGCCGCTGCCGCTCCCCCTCCGGCGCCCGGCGCTGCACGAAGCTGCCGCTCGCTCCGGAGCGCACCCCGGCACCGCAGCCTCCCCCTCCGCCCGGGAAATCCCGCCTGGATGGGAAGGAGCCTCTGCGCTCCGGAGTGACGGCCGGAGGATGCTGCAAGCTCCGCCAGCGCCGGGGCCACCCCTTGCTTCTAAATAATAATAATAATAATACAGACAAATAAAAACATTAAAAAAAACCCCCACGAAGCCAACAACTTAACAGCCGAATGAGGAGCTGGAAGGCAGGGGGAAGCTCCTGCCGCGCCTTTTGCAGCAGGAGCGAGCGGCAGGATTTGCAGGTAAGCGGGGAGGAGGAAGAGGAGGAGGAGAAGGGCGGCGGGAGGAAGGGGGGACCCCCCCTCCGGTGGGGTCCCGCGGTACTCACGGCGGGGCGCGGGGGGCCGGCGGGCCGCCAAGCCCCATGGCCAGGGAACGGCGAGCGGTCGCTGCTGCTACTGCCGGTCTGCCTCTGCTGCCCGCGGAGCTTCTCCCGGCGCCCCGTCCCTCCCCTTCCCTCCCCGGCAAGGCTTCCTGCCCGCTCATATAGCGCGCCCCCGGCCACGTGGACGGCGCCGGGGCCCCCGCGGCTCCTCCTCGGAGCCGGGCAGGGCGGTGCCGAGGCGGTCCACCCACTCTCTCCCCCCCCCACCCCCCCTTCCCACTCTCTTTCCTCACCCACCCCCACCCCGTGCTGCGGAGCGGGGTTGCGCGCCCGCGGAGAGGTGCGCGCCGCGCCCGTCCCGGCTGCGGCAGTGCGCGGGGGTCGAGGGGCGGGCGGGGGGGGGGGGGGGGGCACAGCCGGCCACCCGAATTTCCCGGCGTGACATCCCGGCTCCCGAGGTGACCTCCGCAGAGGGTCGCCACCCAGAAGTACCTGTGTGCTCAGTTCCACCCCGAAACTCCCGTATCCAAGACTGGGCTGCTGTGGATCCCAGAAGTGATCAGGGCAGGGAAAGTGGAAAGAAATCCCGTGCTTCTCGGGGGAGAAAACATAAGGTGCATCGTTAATAATAATAAAAAATCAGCACGTATCTTCTTTCGGTCCAGCATCAGACATTTTTAAGGTGACTATAAAACACTGTACAATTAAAAAGAATACAGCGTCGTTAAAGAATCCCCCAGACAGATACATTAAACTGTGTGTCTGCTAAAACTATTTAACAACGTAATGCTGGCTTTTTTAATGTCTGTGTATAAAGACTGGAGCCAAGACGAGAAGTGGAGCGATTATAGCACCTCCAAAGATGCAAGCCTTGCCTCTGCTCTTCTCTCCAGTGGTCCTGTCCCTCCTGATGTGTCCACACCTCCCCATTCCCCCGCCCTGTCCCCACCCATAGGCAATGTAACACAGTGAACATCCACAGTATGTGTCAGAGTGGAGAACAGAATCCTGAGCTCTGAAAAAGACACTCCTTAATGCTGGACAACCGGTGCGTAACTCCCTTTGTGAAGAGAATGAGTTTACAGGTTATTAATCTGCTTACTGGAACTGCCCACGTTGTTGGTTTATTACATCCAGCACAACATACTTCCACTGGAAACTGGAATGTGCTACGTAGGAGCTGTAAGTCATCAATCATCACTGAGCTTGTTTCCATAGAGCCTATTAGTAAAAGTGTGAATTTAGACCGGTGTCACTTGGTGTACCACGCTGTGCAGTTACTTGCGTTCGGGTGTGAGTACCTGTGACAAGCTGAGCTTTCTGCTCAGGAGCATAAACACGTACAAAACTTTCACGGGGCTCACTCCATCACTAAATCCTGCCCTTGGATACTGCAGAGCAATGTAGTATCATATCCCTCATAAACAGGGCTTGGAAGGCATTTAATCTAAAGTCACAAGGGTAAAAAAATTAGTCTTCCTTCTTTTACAAGGAATGTATCAATACAAGGCATTCCTGGGGAGGGGGGGAAGGACAATATGCTCTTCGCTGTTTTTTCCCAGGAGCTGCTTGTCACTTTGCTGGAGGTGGAACAGGGCCCTCGAGGAGCTCCAATTTGGTCACCTGTGACAGTTTCTGTAACCCTCTGGACTCGATTCTCTCGTATTTTCAGGCAAATTACATAAATTTGCTGCTTCGTTTCCTTCCTGATGATTGTGGGTGGCTCTGTTTATGAAAAAATCACTGAGGAACAGATCACCAGCAAAAAGGCTACGCATCAGGTTTGGAGATCTCTGCCAAGCGTTTTTGAGGTGGTGGAGGGAGTGAGAGGATGATGAGGGCTCTGAAGAATATCCTATGAAAGCAACAGTACCGAGGGAAGGCAGAGCCTGAGCACTCTGCATTTCACTACCTGTTGTACCACACTTGGTCTGTCCGTGAGTTTAACAGAGAAAAAGAATAATTCTACAAAACCAGATGATTTCTCATCATTTAGTAGATGAAGTTTTACCAGGGAGTCTACAGATTATATCAAGGAAAGCACCCTGAAGTTAAGTGTATCCTAATTAATCATAGATAATCAAGACGACACTGTAACAGGTAGTTCAGAGAAGTTGTGGATGCCCCTACCTGGCAGTGTTCAAGGTCAGATTGGATGAAGCTTTGAGCAACCTCTTTGAGTGGAAGGTGTCCCTGCCCACAGCAGGGGAGTTGGAAGTAGATAATCTTTACAGCCTCTTCCAACTCAAACCATTCTATGACTAAAGAAAAGGAGCAGGGGATAATATGAAATTCTCTCTGCTTTTTCAGTCCTATCTCTGCACCATTTCTCCGGAGTACACAAGTGGTAAGATTGTGAACCCCTTCAGCCACACCAGCCTTGGTTACAAGTCTCAAGGAGGAGAGATGTATGCAAACTGTGCAGTGACTAGTTTTCGTCAGAAAAGCTCTTCTGTAGAGCAAGGCAGAAGAGAATGGTATTTTTCGTAGGGGTGGCTTGAGTACACATGACAGTGATGTGGTGGAGCACAGCTGAGCCATGAGCAGAGAACAAGATCAAGTCCTCATGAAACAGCAACTTTGGAACCTATTTCTCTTTGTTATGTCAGCGTTACACTCAGTTGACTCCTTTGGATGCTCTTAACTTCACCGACGCACCCCAGTGAGTGTGTGGGTAGCAAGTGCTCTCCAATAATGCCATAGTAATTACAGCAGGATCCAACCCAGAGGATCTGCTCCCGTTTATATGGTAGCATTTCCCTAGCAAGTGTCATTTATGATGTCTTTGGGAAAGAATCCAGGATTTGTTTCACAGACAGTATTTCCTCAACAGCTCAGTGAATATGAAATATTTTGAACCATGCAGATCTTGCTTGTCTTCTTCTGTAGAGAAACACTATCTATTCTAAACTCTGGGCGAGGGCTTTCAGCTGCTGATGGGGAATAGCTATGCAGACATCAAAGAAGCTGTATCAGCTTTCACCAAGTGAGGATCCAGCCCTTTATTCATATTTTTAAACTCAGAAACTGTGTCTAAGTAAAGAATTTTTCTCTCTGTTTTTAAGTAGCCAGTATTTTATTTTATAGCTGTTCACTCAGTGGTATGATTGTTTCTCACAGTCAACGTTTATAAGGCCTTTCAAGGCTGAAGAAATTAAAAATGAATAATTTAAAGCTGGTCTGTGATGCAGAAATTTTAACATATGTTTTACAGGTCATGTAGAACAATTTTTCTTTGTCTAGTCAGTAGATACTTTACAAACATGCTGTGCTGGAACCAAAACCCTATTTTATTTAAGACTGAGATTTGAGCCCTCCCATCATCAACACAGTGGTGTGCTGGAGTCTACAAGACATAACAAGGAAATCATTATCACCAGCACTGCTTAGAAAAGCGGAGAAATAAAGCAATTTCACTGTTTTTTTTTCCTTTTACAAACACTGGTAAACCAGATGTGGGCAGAACTGTGGCTTTCCCATCTCAGAATGGCTCATCTCAAGGTAGGGAAAGTGTGATTTGTTTCACCTAAAGCTGCAAAAGGGCTGGACTCAGGTGGCACTGGAGAAGGACGTGTGAGACTGAGATGCTCACGACGTGTTGGATTCTGGCTATTTTTTGAAGGTTGGCTGGAGTATTTTTTTGCCAACGTCCTGTTAACTTCCTAAACAATGTAGTGCTAGGAACGCCAGCTTAGTCATTCTTGGCAGTTTTAATAGACAATGCTAATTGCTGGTAAATAACAAAAGATTTGCTTTTTTTTGGATTTAATTTCTTGTCCCTTCCTAACTACTTGCAACAGCAAAGGGAGGAGGCATCTACTCTTCAGATGCTCAAACTCAGCCCAGGTTTCAGCCTTATGGACTGGTTTCCTCATTATTCCTATTTTTTCCTAGATTGTCTTGCTTTTCCCTTCTGTTTTACAGTTACTCTATATTTGCAATTAAAAAGAAATAATTTTGATCATTTTAAAAGCTCTTTGGGCCCAAAATTAGTTTCAAGTATTTCAGCAAGATGTAAAGTTAGTGCAGTTTTGGGCTTGTGTTTGCTCTCCCCTGGTTTGCTCTCCCTTCAGTAGGTAACCTGTCATCTTTCAAACAAGCCAATTGCCATGGTGTCTAGGCCAAGAAGAAGAAGAAGTTAAAATAGAAAATCAGCATTTGGTATGTACATGGTTGCCAAGAAGCTATTTCTCCTCGCCTGTGTAAATAAATTCCATTCCGAAATGGCTGGCTTGTTCTAAACAACATGCTACCACTGCACCGTGCTCTCCATGGGAGGAAAGAGGAGAGGATCCAGAAATGCAGACAACTAATGCCCCATCCCCAGCTCCCCCCACTAGTTCGGTCAAAGGGGACCATTCTTCTCTCTGGCTGAAATGTCATTGGATAACTGCTGTGTCAATTAATATAGTGGGAGTGACTACTGACCTTGACAGTTATGTCCCCAGTCTAGGACCAAGCTCCGTGCAAGTGGATCCCTTTTCAAGGCAAAGTGTTTCACTTGTAAATTCATATATTTTTCTGTAGCTAATCATTAATCTTCAGTATGCATCATATGGAGACACTCCTGTTGATTGGCACAATTAGCTAAGAGATTAAATACTTCCAGCGAAACTGTATAAATGTGAAACTAAGAGTACTGGCCACAGATGGACTCTACACAATTTGTTTATGCTGGTTGTCAAGAGATACAGACGGTCTGAATGTACCTTTGATGCACTGAAGACACAAAAGACGTTCTGTAAGAAGCACTGCCCTTAGTTTACATAACTTGCTACAGTGACAGATTATGCACAGCGAGAACAAACTTTACAATGCTGTCTGTTGGCAAGTGACTCTTGTAATTGATAAACTGTTTCATCTTGGGTTGGTCTCCTTGGCTTTTTTTTTTTTTAGACAACACCCTGCACTTCTGACAGATGTCACAGAACTGTGATAGTCTCCCCTGATCCAGAACCTACTAAAGGCAACTGGTAAGAGCTCAGAGGTTTAAAATGGGCTTTTAGATCACATCCTGAGCCTCCATACCTCACAGAATCAGACTCTGGCATTGAGGTGTGTTAGAAGCAAAGAGAAAAGAAACAAAAAAGCGTCCAACATCCTTCCCTGCTTGCTCTTGGAGTTCAAACGATTAGGAGCTGCAGGAGCTCAGTGATGCTGACATATGGTTGGTGCTCTCAGCATCTGCTTTGCAGCACCTAGGTGCAGGACCACATCTGAGATAGCTTTGACATCAGAGCAGGATTTCTTTCGAGGCAAAACTATTACACAGAGACATGTTTTTACCTTCTAGGACTCATTAGTGCTGTGTAGGAGAGCTTCGTTTGTGGATGAAGGTTGTGATATGACACGACCTGCTCTCAAGAAAATAAATCTGAGAAAGTCAGAAAAGCCTTTCGGTATTGCAGCACATAAAAACACACAGTAAACACCAAAAGCTCAATTTGCAGAAATACCCAGCAAATCTGGAGCTCAAGCAAACTCACATTAAAAACAATCCAAGCTATGAAATCCCTCCGTGCCTTTGGAATCTTAGATAAATGCAGATTTTGCCGTAAGGACAATATAAATCCTGAGAGGAATAATAAACACTAAATAAGAATAAAACAGTGTGAGGATATTAAAATAGATAAAACCAAAGTATGCCTGTCAGGGTACAGGTAGTTAAACGTGGTAGGAACATTCATTGCCCATCAATAATTCACTGCAGAACAAACAAATGGCATAAGCACATAAACTGAGGATAAAGGTAAGTAACTGTGACAAAGAGACATGTTTTGTAGGTGTTTCATACATATGTAGCACATTCAGTCTCCCCAACATAAATGACCCTTCTTGGCAGTTCAGGAGTCACCTACGGAAAGGCACAACAGGAAAATTCACCTGATTTACCTTCAGTTTCAATCCCATACGGCCTTGAGTGCTAGGAGCTGCTTCATCTGAAAATCCTCAGCTTTTCCCAAGCAAAGGCTTGAAAATGTGTGCATTAACTGATTATGAAGTTATTAGCATCATTTCATTTTGTTTTATTTCATTTCAGCTATCCTCCAGGATGGTCAGTGAAAGTGAAAGCGAAAATTAGACTCGGATAATAAATGTTGCTGATTAGGTTGAAGTGTCTATTAGGTTTGTGTTCGAGTTTCCAGCCCACAAGAAGAACGACAAGCAGAGCCTGTTAAAGAAACATTTTGACAAGAATGCATTTTTCTGTGGCTCAAACGAAATAAATATAGCAATGCAGAAGAACCTTTTCAAAGTCAGGTTTATGTGCTTGTCTGATCAGCACCAGCTAACAGTTTCATCTCTCTTGAATGTCACGGAAGCATGCAAGCTGTGCCATCGTGCAGTTTTCAAGATAAATGTTTTTCCTCAAAGGACATCGCACACATTCCAAGGGCTGCACACGGTGCATTAAGTTAAACACACTAACAAAACAAAACACTGAGAGCACGTGGAAGTCATCCCCTGGGAAAATGATGAGTGAAACAATGAAGATGGCAGATGTTAGTCACATAGCTTAATTTAGTTTGGAAAGGCATTTCTGTTGAATGGTAGAAAAGAAATGTAATAAGCTAGGTAAGGTATAAGTTCTTATTGCCAGTTATATAGGTTAATATAGCATTTTGCAGCCTCTTCCAGCTGGTGGGACAGGCTGGGCAGGGCGAAGTGGTGTAGAGAGAATCCCTCCAGGGAGGGAGGGTGAGTGGTCATGAGTACCCTTGAAGATCTGCTGTTAACCCACAGATTGGAGCTCAGTGTAAAACAGAGTATCTGAGATGTTACTAGAGAGAAAGAAAAAAATAGGTCTAGAAGTAAACTTCCCAGATGTAGACTGGAAAATACTTAGGTTGCATTATTTCTGTGTGCAAAAGCTAGCAGAATTCTCCACTAAAGCAGCGCTACGTCAGCTGTAATACTGTTGTAGTTCTGGTATTAACAAATCATCAATCACAGAAGAACTTGTCATCAAAGGTGGCTTTGGAGTAACCGATCATGACTTTTTTTCCGTTTAAGTTGCATGCTAAGATAAACAAAAGCAAGTCTACAAATACAGTTTCCCGATTGCAGAAGCGCCAAGTTGGGTAAACTGAAGAACTGCTTTAATGATTAGAGACAAGAAATGAACAGATTTCGAAGGCTTGAAAATGGTCTTTCTGTAAAACACACAGGTGCTACGTTCAGAACACAGCGTACATCCGAGAGACTGAAAAACAACGTGATTTAGAAAATGAGAAAACAATTAATCTAAACTAAATACAGTGTGACTTCTTAGAGTAAATTTAGAAGGTAAAGATAATTTAACATCTGGAGGTAAATACAAAATGGGATAAAAGGCAAACCTGTATTTACCAGAGAGAGATTAAACAAGATTAATTTATATGTTTATTTGAGACAGGAAGGGATTCTCAGAAAAAGGTTAATGTAGTAGATTGTATTTACCTGATCTTTGACAAAGCAGATGAAATGGTGCTACTCATACAGTTCACTGGTGTTTTTGAAGCTACGGGTGAAACAAGACTGGTGATCCAAAGTCTGTATGTGCTGAGCCTGAACTATTGGAAGCTACAGACAAAGCCTTTAATCCTTTATGTAAAAGTGGATTCAAAACAGGTTCTGAAGAAGATAGAGGAACTTTTTGCTTCTTTCCATCTCCTACCATCTCATTGGCTGTAGTGGCTTGCCTGATGTTGAGGTGCTCCCCTTCAACACTACAGATATACAAGACTCCGCATGCAGCCAGGGTGCAGAAATGGGTGTCTCCCCCAGCCATGGAGCAGGTTGTGCATCCAGTGTAGGTTAAAATGCTGCATAGCACATCTCCGTGACATCACAGAGACCCAAGGGTGTCTTTTCATTCAAGTCAAGCTAAAAGATAAACCCATCACACAGGAAGAGGAGCTAGCCAGCTAAAACACAGCTCTTGTGTGTATAGGAAAAGTTGCTGGACTGGGGAGTCACCAGCTTCACAGCTGGAAAGCAGTCAGCAAATTGGAGGGATTTGTCAAGGTGCATTTTAGACCAGGCTAAGTGAGGTGAACCTCACCCTTAGCAATGAATAAAACTATCTGCCTTGAGATAAGAGCTCTTTACTTGCCTCCAATTAAGGAGAGGAAAGTTTGTGGCATACAAGATGACTCTAAGCTGCCAGCAGGATGGAGCCGTGAAATGGGCAAATGAGATTTGCTCAGCCTTGCAAAAGGAAAGCTGAGGAGGAATCCGATTGCTGTCAACTGATTGGGAAGTAAATGTGAGGGAAGGGGGGGAACGTATGGCAGCTAAAGGAAGAATGAGTATCAGCTGCAGGTGGATGTATTGAGGGTGTAAATGAAAATAATGTTACTATCATACAGAAGGACAGAAAGATGCAAGAAAGCTTTCAGTGGAGAAGGGAGAACAAATTCTCCTAAGATTACATATGGGACTTGATGCATTCCTCAGGAATATTGTATATGGTTTCATGAAAAAGAAAACAACCTACCTTAATTAATTAGACCTACATCTCCTTATATAAAGGAAGTGTAGCTTAATGTTGCATATCCTTAAACATCACTAGCAAGTGGCACCAGTTATATTGTACTAAAAAGAGTGAGAATCAAAGACATTAAAGACCCTGGTAGATATTCTGCTGGTCCTAGCAGAGGCCACCATCCAGGACTTGTTCCTAACCTCTCCGATGGGCAAAGAGATGCCTGGTTTGCTCCTACAAGAGCACTGAGTTTATGACTAGCCCAAAGAAGGCTGCAAACAGGGAGCTGCTTGTCATGGGAAGTATTGTTGAGATCTGGTATTATCAATATGTCCACACAAACAGTCACATACTATGCAACTTTGAAGAAAGTTTCTCACAGAGAACTTGTTCCAAAATGCAGTTTCTAAAGGTTTTCTTTTGGACAGAGGAAGAATTTTTCATTTAAAAAAAACTCCCCAAACTCATGGATACAGCACAATAGTTTCCACAGCATAACATGAGCTACTGTTCCATTTCCTCTGTTACTGTTAGTTTGGGTCATCAAATGTACTTTTTATCTTTTTCCTTACTTGCATTATACTTGGAGCAGTTTGAGATGTCAAAATAAGTTTTGATCAAGATACAAGGGGGAAAAAAACCTGCTGTGATACAGGCTGACATTCCAGTTTCATCACTGTTAATTAAATAGGATGCATTTCAAAGTGAGTTTTATGAAAACACACAAGATTGCAATGCCTTCACAATTGTCCTTGTCTTCTACTATTTCTTTAAGAGGACATTTTTCCCTGTTGTAGAACTCTCCCACACAGTGTGCCTGAGCATTGAAACTTTATCTGTTGATACCTTCAGACAAGAGAGCTCCATCCTCAGCTAGTAAAAATCAGCTTTTTGCTGCCTTACATACATCTATGATGATTTGTATCATCCAGGGAACTACCTTCACCTTCTATTTTGTAGGACACTCATTATGTCTTTCCTTTCTTCTACCATTCACATCATTAGAAGTCCCATCCAAGTAGTAACCTATGTAAAGTATACATCATAGGAACATAGATTATAGAGTAGGAGCTGAAAACATACAATTGTCTAAGAAATAAAACACTGGACTGTTACATTCCAGTTTTTCCCATGGTACCTTCACAGACCTTGTCAGTGATATACTCTGTCCCTCTTCAGAAATGCACCCATCCTAAATGCATATAAAATGCTGTTTCTCTGTTGTTCCACTTCCCTTCTCTATACTTTATTAAAGCCCATGTATCATCATCATCAGATGATATCTGTATCATTAACACTGTCATCATTTCTAGCAGTCCCCATCAAGGACCTTATTTAGCACAAACATACATTTCCTACTGCAACTGGCTTATACTCCAGCCACTCCTTCCCAAAGAGCAGTTGCTTGAGGAGCTGAGAGACCATCCTTATGGGATGGTCTTATGTCTCTGAGCACTGAGAAGAGAGATGCAGTTTCCCACAGTACCACTTCTTGTTTTACACCAAGGACAATGAGCAAAGCAGAAACAATATGTATAAAGCTGTGAGAAGAGAG
Organism: Todiramphus chloris collaris; assembly: GCA_025345505.1. Taxonomy (NCBI): domain Eukaryota; kingdom Metazoa; phylum Chordata; class Aves; order Coraciiformes; family Alcedinidae; genus Todiramphus; species Todiramphus chloris. The sequence continues at coordinate 1,666,337 of JANVCC010000209.1, forward strand.
TGAAATGCATACATTACCTCCCAGCTGGCCCCAGGATGCATTAACTCTGCTCCACAATGGAGTCAGCACTGCTGGCTGGCAGCAGTTCACATGAGGCAGCAGAACACATTCTCCTGAATTCTCTAAGATCTGAATTGAGCCTGAAATGCAGAGCTCATGGCAAATATTGCTCTTTATCTCAGAAGCTAGAAGGTTATGAATACCACCTGAAAGGGGATGAACAAACGCAATCCCTCTAATCTACATTTGTCACTTGAAGGAGGTATAAAACTGAAGAACTGTTGCTTCCAGGGGCAGCAGTTCAGAAGACTTGTCCTGTTTTGCTTGCAAAATTATTCCTATCTGTGCAGACCAAATCCTTGAGAACATTTCCATGCCTATGTAGAATATAGTTACATTCTAAAAGGATCAGCTCTCTTTTTTTAGCAAATGAAATAACCTGTTGTGTTTTATTTATTTATTTCCCCTGCACAACAGGTGAGGATGTGGACTTTTAGGTATGGAAAAGTGTGCAAGCTTTAAAATAAATTTAAGACAGGGATCAGATAGAGGATCTGGACAAGTCATCTGATCTGATTTCTGGAGACACACAGTCCACAGGGGGTTATTTACTTAACCCTTATTAAGTTTACTAAGGAACATTGGTCTGAACAGGTATTTCAGAAAGATATCAGAAGCTCCCAGAGACCAAGAAGCCACCTCTTCTCTTGCTACTCTTTGACAATGGTTTGACAAACTCATTGTACCAAAAAACCTCACTTTGTATTTTTTCTGCATGCATCTGTCTGCAGCCTACAGCTGTTAATTCTTGTTTCTCTCTGCTGGCTAGCAACGCCCACTGGAAGCAGAATTGTCTTTATTTGAAGGTTCTCCATGCTATAATCATGTTAGTGCTGTGATCTGCTTCTAATGAATTAAGTAGAGGGAGCTTTTTCGATCTCTCATATGGGATATATCTGACCAGATGTGAACTTCTACCCAACAGATGGCTGAGATGAGGATAGTGAGACAGGTTGCCCAAAGAAGCTGTGGATGCCCTCTCCCTGGAAGTGTTCAAGGCCAGGTTGGATAAGGCTTTGAGCAATGAGGTGTAGTGGGAGGTGTCCCTGCCCATGGCAGAAGGGTTAGAAGTAGATGATCTTTAAGGTCCTTTCCAACCCAAACCACTCTGTGATTCTATACAGTACTAGTCACCATCCCTTTGGAGTCAGCAGAGAGAAATGAGCCCTTCCAGGGTGATATTAATCTCATCTTGAAGTGAATCTTTAAAACATACCAGGTAAATGTGCCTTGCAGCATCTCTTGCAACAATGAAGGAAGCCTGTGCTGACTACCTCTCATTCACTGCCTGCATTATAGACCTCTGTATTTACGCAAGATGAATCTGACTGCTCAACCAAGTCATTTTCCCAGCTTTGAATCATTTCCTTGGCTTTCTCCTCTGCACATCACACTGATGAAACTTTGCAGCATCTCCAGCAAGTGCATGACATTAGTGTCTATGTGTGAAGAGGCCTCATTCTTAAGCACTGGCATTGTACACTTGGGCCATTCAGAGAAAATATGGTTAGGGAGATATACCTGGGTTTCAGTATGTCCATACCCTGTACTTTCTACTGATTGTACATTTTAATGAGATGCATGTGGCATTGATGAGAAAATGCCTTAATTATGGTCCCCCTTGAAAAAGACCAGACTATATAACTATTAGTCTTGGTACTTTTGTTCCGTGTCTGTTCTCCCATTTTTCTGATACTGCAGCATCCCAGGTTTCAGCTCCTTCCATCCAGCTTGGTTTCCAGCATTAGCCATTCAGCTGTATCTAATCATACCAGGCTCAGCCACTAGCCCAGCCAGCCAGCTGCCAGATGTTTTATTTTTAAATAAATACTTACATCTGTTGAGTTATAAAGCAGAGAACAATTAATCTGTTCTCAACGGCTTTTTTTTTTTTTTTTTTTTTTTTTTTTTTTAAAAAAACAAGCTAAGAATTACACAATCTCTGCAACAAAGGACAAAGGAAGGATTCATCTGTCTGGGCAGGTTCCCTTTAGTTTACACAAAGGGTGTTCAAGTGTTGGAGCGTTAACCATCACTCCGTAGTTGGTTTATTAGGTCTGAAGGAAAGAAGAGTAATGAAAATCTTTTCTCTTTCCCAACACCTTATCCCTGTTTTAAGCATGGCTGGTTGTAATGCTCTGTGTTAAATATGTTTCATATAATATATTTATATATTGCTTACTCACCTGGGTGGCAGGCATGGCCAAGTAGGAACTTGCATGTCTTTCTGGCTGAGAGAAATTATGAGTTTTCCCATCAGAGTCCTACTGTTGCCCTTGGAGGTCTTCTACCACAAACTGTAGGAACAGCTCAGGAATGCCCTATCCCAGCCTGTCCCTCCCTCCCCTAGGTCTTGCCCACGCTATCTCCATCCCCATCTCCTTCACTCTGCCATGTTTACTAGCTCTGATTTCAGACACTGTCAGGAAAATAGCTGGAAATGGAAAAGTGTTGCCATTCCTTCTTACTTGTGGCTGTGCCCCCACAGATACACAGGCCGTGTTAAAGAGCCAACTTTTAGCCTATGCTTGCTCTATCATCTTACATCAACCTCATCTTTACCTATAAACTGGTCCAATACAGATGGTGACGGCAGATTGTTTTGTGCGTTAATGACATCGCCTTCTCAAGTGCTCATGTTGTGGCTTTCTTTTGGGGAAAGCAAGAATTAATCATGGTAGAAAAGAGATCCCTCCAACGAATTGATTCTTCTTGTCAAATTTTGCTGCACACTATCGAGGTCAGTGAGCTGAGAGACCACAATCCCAGCCCTTGCAGCTCCCTCCACATTGCTCTAGAAGTGATTTGTATCCATTTAATTGTAGTTGTAGGAATCAACTTAAGTTCAATGAATATAATGTGGGCTTTCACTGATTTGAGAAGGTTCACACAATGGGTTGTGCTGATTTAAATAGTAATTTTCAAAATGTTTGATACCTTTAGTTAAAAAATTTCACATAAGCCGGTTTGAGAGCTACAGATAAAACAAGTATTTTTAGTGGTGGTTCATCACAGGGGTAGTAAAGATCAGGCAAAAATGAAAATCTTGTGGGATAATTGTGAAAGTGGTAGAGGCATGAAATAATTCAGTAAGAATTCAAACTATGTTCGGTATTTTGAAACTAATCTTTACTTAGCTAATATAATCCTGCATTAAAAATAAAATGAAGTTCAGGGTGTTCATTTCTTCCCTTATTTTTCTGCTATTTATATCAGAAGATTTTTATAATCATCTGTTCACAACATCACACAACAACCCCATGACAATTGGAATAATGTTTCCTAGAGGATTAGGGGAATTTGTAGAAAGAATCATTGCTTCATGTGGGAACAATCAAGCCCTCATTGCAGGCATCTTTGTTCCTTAATTTCTTTGTGCCAGTACCTTGATTTGTTTCTCAAATTTAACAAAGGAGGGTACGAAGCCACTAAAAATCTAAAATTACAATGTAACCATATGGAAATATTAAGTTTAGGAAGTCTAAGCACTTAAGCCAACTGTTCAGGGTATTTTCCCCTTAATGTGCTTACATAAATCACATTAGTGATTTTTATGAGAGTTACTTTTCAAATTTATAGACTTTTTTCAGATGGATCTTCATCTCCCAAGGTAACATGTGCAGAAGCTGAGTGTGTTTCTGCAAATTAAAAACTATGGAATTCAAATATTACCTCTGACAGTGGATTTGTGGATGTCTTTGCATACACCAGTTACACCTGGACTTTGGGAAGTAGCTTTTACTTTTTAACAGCTTTAGAAAGCGAGCCACAGCTCACCTTACACTTCTGATGTAGAACCCCAACTTCACCATATCCAGTGAGCGCCAGTGTCTGTCAAGTTAAACACTGTAAACATATTTACAGTGTAAATAAGGTGACAGTTTGTCACAACAAGGTTAATGAGTAAGTAGGACAAATCAGGGATGGATGCTGCTAGCTAGACCTACCTTTGGGACAGAGGCTGGATCCAGACTCATATGTCACTCAGGTTGAAGCATCTTTAAACGCTGGTTATAGTCCTCTATCTTCCAAGGGAGACTTGGAAATTCTTCAGGAAAAGGAGAACAAAAGCTTATCAAAAGGTCAAAGCAGTCATCCAGAAGGGTTTGTCCACTTTAGATACACAGTGACGTACACTAACACTCAGGAACCAGCAGCCATCATAGGATGCTATTGGCTGCTGCCCTTAGCAAGGCTGATGGGTGGAAAGCATGCTCCAAAAAAGGGACTCTGCTCTTCTGCTCTGGAACATCCTCCTCAAGCAGGATTAACTCCTTAGGGCTGAGGTGCATTACATGCTTGAAGTCTTTTTTGTGGCTAAGAGACATCAACTAATAGCATAACTTCTGACAAGTTCAAGGCCTACCATCTTCCCTCTGAGAAAGGAACCAGGTACCACAGGTGGCTAGTCCTAGTTACAGTATGGCAGCAATGGGCTGAAAAGTTCTCTGGGCCAAAGCCAAGCCTACCCTCTAACTCTAACATCTTCTTCTAAGGGCAGTGGGGTGTTATCCACCACTTCACACCTCTACCCAAGGCTTAGAGTTTAGGCTGCCTCTGTGCCACCCTAAACTCATGCTCAGCCATGAGCCATGGGCTTGGTGCAGGAAGCACTGGTGAAACACTGGTGTACAATATGCAGGCATTCATCTGAGATGACCATGATGACTCCTGCTGGACTTGCTGCCACTATTACTCACCTTTTTGCTATGCATGACACTTGCTAGCAGATAAGATTTTACTGACTCAGGGCTCTTCAGACCTTGATTTCTCAAGCATCATATTCCTAACCAGCCTTGAGAAAGCTTTATGACTGCTTGGATCTGGGTTTTAAATAATTTGCCTTTTCGCTGTAGCCTAGTTTCTGCATCTCAAAAATGAGTATTTCCATTGAAGTGCAGGCTTTCATGGCTATGAAGTGTTTTGAGTAACCAAACCCTCACTTTGTTTCTTCTCTGACATGGCTGGGTTGGACTGGTCAGTGTGCATGAAGACTCACAGATAATTCACTGTATCAGTGACACACATGGGTGATTTTGCAACTCACACTGGGACAATGTGGACATACAGAGATAAGGGGGGAGGCAATGCGTGGTTACACAGGATGTTTTTTTTGCCGGGATATCCCGTCTTATTATTTATTTTAGGGAACACTCTTTTCTCTTTCTTTGCCTAAGCAGTTAACTACAGCAGCAACTCCCTATCTGCAGTGCTGGGAGCAGGCAAGTAGGTGCCAAACTGGGCAGTTACCTGTATTACATTTCAGTGAGCCAAAAATTTTTGTTGTGTGCTGGTTCCCCATTCCGATGGCAGGTGACACCTGTACTGCCAAATGAACTGCCTGATGAGCTTTTAAAAATAATCACCTCTTAGTGTGGCTCAGATCTCATTCCTATCTCCTTCTTGGTTTCCTTTGCTGCCATGGGAGGAGAAGAGCTGTGCGGCGCCAGGAGGGCAGCAGATTTACAGTGCACGGTAACAGCCGCCAGATTCCTTCAGCTTAAATGGCATTAAAATAAATTCTTTCACCGAAGGAAAAACAAAACAGAGAAAGATAAAAAGTAAAGCCTGTGTGAGGGAGCAGAGCATGTTAATGAGCTGGGTACGTTCCATCCTGCGCAAGGGGAGGTTTCACGGGAGACAGTTCACTTTGAAATGCAGAAGTGTGACAGAGACAAAAGCTGGAAAACATCAGTGCATGTCCCACTGGGCTTGTTGGTGCATCATCGCTGAGCTTCTTCAGACTGGTGAAAACAATCTGTGACTTTATCCTAAAGTTGTTGGCTGGATGTTGCTAGAGAACTTGGTGTGTTGAAGCCACCCCTCTTTGTAGGCTTCCCACTTTCTCACCCCTGTCCCATCTTCAGGAAACACCTTTGAAACAGTTTGAGCCACTCATTCCTTCCTGTAACCACAGATGAACATTGTCATCTCAAGAGTCCACGCAGAAGCGCTTCTGCAGCTCACAGCACCCTCTGTCTCCAGACCAGGTGTCAGAGAGGACCTGAAGAGCTTCAGACTCCTTGATAATTAGAAGAACATCCAAAGATATAACCCTCCATAGATAAAGTCCTCAAATACATTTATAAATACCATCTGTGGTTTTCAAGGTTACTTAATACCTACAACTGCAGAAAGAAAGTCAGATTTTTAAGATCCCCAGCTGCTTAGGCATCCAATTTCCATTATTCCTGTAGTTGCCTTGTATTTTTATGTTGTTTTGGTTTTTTTTCCCCGAATTTTGGCAACATTTCTGCACCTACAGACACTTTTCAAAATCTACCTGCAAATATGTTTCCAGCTTGGTAGTGTGTATTGGTCTGGAACTGATCAGTGCTCCAAGAAGCAGGTAAATCAGAAGCAGATCTGCTAGGAAGACTCAACACCTCCCCCCCACCACTACTACTACCCAGAGTTATACTTATGCTTTTTTGCAACAGCAAAAGTGGAATGGGCCCCTCTTTTCATTCTTGGGCACCATGCACCTGCAGACAGAGCAGTTTGGGTAATGATAGGGTCCTTCAGCAAACAGCCTGCTGTCAAATGATACATTCTTATCAGCAGAAAGCTCTACAGATGTTCTCCAGTCTCTGAACAACGTGAACATTTCTGTTCTACCCTAGCAAGGAGACCATCCTTGTTATATTACATCAGAGCAACTTTGTTCATTTTCGTAATATGCTCCAGCACAACTTTGTGTCCCATGAAGTGATGCGCGGGCTAAGAAAATCTGCCAACTGAGCCATCACTGGACACAAAGATTTATTTCTGAAAAAGAGGTTGAGGGAGATAAAATTCCCATGGCAATGTTCAGGTATCTGAGGCTCCAGAGATTATGAAGAAGCAAGAAGGTAAAGCCAGACACCATCAACAGCTGAGTGAGTAACTCTCAGAAAATCATGGTTTTGATTAATTTCACCCTTTTCCTAGACACAGACAAATCGTTGAAGTTCTTGGAAGTCCTGTGCTTGCTTATGGTAATTACAAACTGAGCCCTGTATGCAGAATACTGATGTAAGAACTATTAAAACTCCTGTAAGTACTGTTAAATCTCCTGAAACCCTGGAGATACAGGGTTTTCCGGCATCCAAGGTGTTTCAGAGACTTTGAGGATATTGTCATTGTGTGAATTCCACCTACTGAGAAATCTTGCCTTTTGCAGTCAAGAGAATAACTCAGAAATACCATTATCTCCTGCCTTTAAGGCAGGAGCCTGGCAAAATGAAAGCAGCATACGCTGGTGCACAAGCAACAAGGCTGAGAGACATGGGTTGTGTCACTGCTTTCTTCATAAAGATAACAAGTCATTTGTGGTTGTCTCCTATAAGTACCTGGAGTGTATAGGTACATAGAGAAACTCAAGGAAGTCCATAGCTACTGAAGAGCAAATGTCTCTGTTTAGGTTATATTCACATTCCCCAGTCATCCAGCCACTCTTACATGTTGCCTTGCAATCTGGTTGTAGTCAGGAGCCAGCAAACTTCAGGCACAGAAAGAACCAGCTCACAAATGAGTATGGATGTAGCCTAAGATAGCTGAGTAGCCCACATCACCATAGTAACTGCAAGCTGTTGCATTAATTTCAGCAAAATAAATGAAGCTTGTAAGTCAAAGGGTATCTATGCAGAGCAGTGCAATAGCACATGAAGGAACTGCAACAGTCCTGAATGAGATAGCCAGACTTTCCTGACTGGTTTATCTGGTTTCTCAGGAAGTCTGATTGCCTGTTTGGAAGACTTCATTACCATGGTTGGCCTGCTTTCACAGAACCACAGAATGCTAGGGGTTGGATGGGATCTCTGGAGATCGAGCCCAAGCCCCCTGCTCCAGCAGGTTCACCTAGAGCAGGTGGCACAGGAATGTGTCCAGGCAGGTTTTCAAAGTCTCCATAGAAGGAGACTCCAAGCCTCTCCGGGCAGCCTGTTCCTGGCTCCATCACCCTCACAGGAAAGTTTTTGCTGATGTTGAAGTGGCACTTCCTGTGTTCCAGTTTGTGCCCATTTCTCCTTGTCCTGTCACTGGGCACTACTGTAAAGAGACTGGCCCCATCCTCTTGACACCCACCCTTCATATATTCATAAATATATATCAGATCCTCTCAGCTTTCCCTTATCCAGGCTAAACAGCCCCGGGTCTCTCAAACTTTTCTTGTAAGAGAGATTTTCCAGTCTCTTAATCATCCTTGTAGCCCTCTGATGGACTCTCTCCAGTAGTTCCTTGTCTCTCTTGAACTGGGGAGCCCAGAACTGGACACAGTACCCCATATGTAGTCCCACCAGTCCACAGCAGAGGAGGAGGAGAACCTCCCTTGAACTTCTTGAAGAATGATAGTAGACATCAATAGTGGAACATTAACAGAGATTTACAACCTGAAGAAGTGTTCACAGAATCAGAATCACAGAATCATTCAGGTTGGAAAAGGCCCTTGGGATCATCATGTCCAACCATTATCCCTACTCTACAAGTTCACCCCTAGACCATATCCCCCAACACCACATCTAAGCGATGCTTAAACACATCCAGGGATGAGGACTCAACCACCTCCCTGGGCAGCCCATTCCAATATCTCACCACTCTTTCCGTGAAGAATTTTTTCCTAGTGTCCAGTCTAAACCTGCCTTGTTTCAGCTTTAGACCATTCCCTCTGGTTCTGTCCCTAACTACCTGAGAGAAGAGACCAGCACCAGCCTCTCTACAATGTCCTTTCAGGTAGTTGCAGAAAGTGATGAGGTGTCCCCTCAGCCTCCTCTTCCTCAAACTAAACAGACCAAGTTCCTTCATACAGTCCTCATATGATCTATTCTCCAGTCCCTTGCCCAGCTTCGTTGCCTCCTCTGCACCCACTCCAACACCTCAATATCTCTTGTACTGAGGTGCCCAAAACTGGACACAGTACTGGAGGTGAGGCCTCACCAGTGCTGAGTACAGGGGGACAAACACCTCTCTACTTCTGCTGGTCACACCGTTTCTGATCCAGGCCAGGATGCCCTTGGCCTTCTTGGCCACCTGGGCACACTGCTGGCTCATATTCATTTGCTTGTCAATGAGAACCCCCAGGTCCCTCTCCACGACACAGCTCTCCAGAACAAGTCAAAGTTTGCCCTCCAGAAGTCCAAGGTAGTAGTTTTACTAACCCCAATCCTTCTTTCCCTAAGGACTGAAAACTCAATCATCTCATGATCACTATGCCCTAGACGGCCTCCTACCTTTACTTCCCCCACAAGTTCTTCCTTGTTCACAAGGAGCAGGTCTAGAAGTTCACCTTCCCTGATTGGCTTATTTACCAGATGCGTGAAAAAGTTGTCCTCCACACATTCCAGGAACCTTGTGGATTGTTCCCTCTCTGCTGTGTTGTATTCCCAGCAGATATCTGGAATGTTAAAGTCCCCCACAAGCACAACAGGCTTTCCTCAGGGTAACAAGTTGAGAGCCCTTACTAGGATTCCATTCCTCAGCCCCTGATGTTCTGCCCCACTGTTTGTCACAAGCAATTGAAAATGTAAGATTACTGGCCCCTTCCCCCTTCAAAACTAGTTTAAAGCCCTATCAGTGAGCCCTGCCAACTCCTGCCCCAGAATCCTTTTCCTCTTATGGGAAAAGTACATCCCTTTAGGTGCTCGCATCTCCAATGCTTTGTATACTGAGCTATGATCATAAAAACCAAAGTCCTGTCGGCGACACCAGTCCCAGAGCCATAAATTGACCTGTTGGTTCTTCCTGTATATTCCCTCTTCCATAGCCAATGTCAGAGGGATGGAGGAGAACACAACTTGATCTCCCGATCCCTTCACCAGCTGTCCCAAAGCCCTGAAATCTCTTTTAATTGCTTGTGAGCCTCTTATTGCTACATCGTCACTTCCCACCTGAAAGACCAGAAGTGGGTAACAGTCTGAAGGATTCACAAGGGAGGAAAGTTTACCTACAGCGTCCTTTACACAGGCACCAGGGAGACAGCAGACCTCTCTGTGAAGAGGGTCTGGCATGCATATTGGGCCCTCTACTCTCCTAAGTAGGGAGTCACCTACAACAATAACCCTTCGACTTTTCTTATTAGGGTCTGTTTTGATGGCTGGCTATTGCAACCTCTCGAAACAAGACAAGGAAAGTTACCCAGGACAGGAAGTAAGGTGGAATTTTACTAATCCTTAAGCAAACAACAGCAGTGAATGAGCAATCATAGAGTATACACAGACTTGAAATTTATAGCTTTGCAGGTAGTGGTTACTGCCGGGAACAGGAAAAGAGGACGTCCAAAGACACCCAAACATGATGAACAGGCAAGCACTGGTTTTGTGGCAAGAATAAGAATTTTAGGCTTTAGGTCACCAAAAGAACACAGTGATGGAGAAGATGAAGTCAACAACCACCAGAAGTCTGAAAAGATCACCAGACGGAGAAAAGGCCCTAACCCCGATTTTATTACGTGTGCTCGGAATATGTAAATGACTTACAGGAACCCATTAGCATAAGACTCCCCTTTCCAAGGAATATAATGAATATGCATGTTTAGCATGCATAAAAACTGGGTACCTAGCTTGCATTGGCATGCACAATTGGAGGAGTGACCCCTGTGCGTCCAGCGCTGCGATAGAGAAGACCTGCTTAATAACACTACCTTGTTATTGAGTTTATCTCCTTGCCCAGCTGCACCCAGCCTCCCACTTCGGGGAGGAGTGATAGAAAGCAAGGGGGCTCAGAGGCACTGATCTTTGAATTAATTTGGTGACCCAGACGGGACTAAACCTTTCTGGTTGTTTTCCCGCACTTGGTGTCCTGGCCCAACAACTTGGACCCTATAAGAGGTCAGTGGCCTATTTTTCCTAACAACTGGATGAGGTAAGCTAAGGATGGCCAGGACGTTTACGGGCAGTGGCAGCGGTGATTCTGAATATTGAAGAAAGCCGGAAGTTTACTTTGGGCCAAAAGATTACAGTACTGGTTTCATGCACTGCCTCAGCTGTATTAGAACAAAAGGGAAATCATTGGCTATTGCCATCAAGGTTCCTGAAATATCGAGCTATTTGGTTGAGTCTGATGATGTAAAAATAGAAGTAACTAACATCACGAACCCAGCCTCTTTCCTTAGTGGGCAGATTTCCAAACCACTGGTACATGGTTGTCTGGAGACCATTGAGACTGTATATTCCAGTAGGCCAGACCTGACAGAAGAACCTTTGGAGCACGCTCAAGACTCTTGGTTTACAGATGGGAGCAGCTTTGTTAAACAAGGAACCCGAAAGGCTGGAGATGCCTGGATATGTTGGTAACAACAACAGACAAGGTAATTGAGTCCCAACCACTATCGGCTGGGACATCTGCCCAAAAGGCTGAAATAATTGATCTCACTAGAACCCTGGAGCTAGCAAAAGGAAGAAAGATAAACATATGGGCAGATTCCAGATATGCTTTTGGAGTTGTCCACTCTCACAGAGTTATCTGGAAGGAGTGGGGCTTACTCTTTGCACAAGGGAAACAAACATGCAGAAGAAATACTCTGCCTATTGGAAGCTGTCCAGCTACCAGCTCAGGTTGCCATTATGCATTGTCATGGCCATCTAAGGGGAAACTCCGATCCAGAAAAAGGTAATTGACTGGCTGACTGAGGCTAAAAAGGCTGCAGAAAGAACACAAGAATAGCAAATTTCGACCTTAATTCCAGAAAACAGGAACATGAAATTAAGTAGACCAGAAGACATTGAAAATTCTAAATCAGACTATAAAATGATAAAGGAATTGGGGGGACAAGTTTCCCCTGGAAGATAGGCATAGTTAGAGGATAATAGAATAATAGTCCCTGCCAAATTAGTATGGGGAGTGGTGAGGGAAGAATATAACAAGACTCACTGGGGAGCAGAACCATTATATCAATTTCTGAATCAGAGATTGGCTGGAAAGAATTTATATATGACAGTCAGGCAAGTTACACAACAATGTGAAACATGTTTAAGAAACAATCCCAACACCAGTAATTGAATACAACTGGGACAGATTGGGAAGGGGCATGTGCTGGGAGACCATTGGCAGATTGATTTTTCAGAACTCTGAAGAAAGGGGGGTATAGGTATTTACTAGTACTGACAGATATCTTTAATGGATGGCCAGAGACATTCCCTTGTAGAACAAATAAAGCAAGGGAAGTGACTAAGGTATTGCTGAATGAAATAATACCGCACTTTGGAGTCCTGATGGTATTTTCCTCAGACAGAGGTACCCATTTCTGTGCTCAAGTGGTACAACAGGTTTAGTAGGATGTTAGGAATCAAGTGGCAATCACATACACCTTAGAGACCACAGGCAAATGGACAAGTGGGAAAAATGAATCCTATGATAAAACAACAGACAAATTGTGTCAGGAAGCAAGCATATACTGGTACCAGGCATTACCTATTGCTTTACTTAGATTATGGGTGAAACCCAGGATGAAGGATAGTATAAGTCCATTTGAGGTATTGTATGGGAGACTTTACCAAGCTAAATATTGAGGGGAAGACCTGAATCAAGTAGGGAATAATTACTTATGAAACTATGTCATCTACTTGGGAAAACAATTGAAGAAAATCAACAAGATAGTCTTAGGGGCCAGAGTTAAGGGACTGGATCATCCCATCCATCCCTTTACTCCTGGGGATTTGGTTTATTAAGAATTTTTCAGGTAACCCATTGGGAGAGAAGTGGAACGGACCCTACCAGGTCTTGCTGACCACCTTTACTGCAATCAAGATAAAGGAACAACTGTCCTGGACCCACTACCCTTGAGTGAAGAGAGCTCCAGATAAGCAGTGGACATCTGAACTTTCAGCACCACTTAAATTAAAATTGTGGAGGGAGTAAAATGGGAATCAAATATTTTGTGATTATGTTAATCTTTGTAAATATTGTTGCTACTTGGGACAGGAACATAGATTTTGAAACTATCCAAACACTGATTAGTGTTACTAAGGCTACTAAGTGCTACTAAGGATTTGTACTGCCTTACCTAAGGGACACATGAGGCTGCCCCTACACGGGGTGGCCTCAGTTCATTGGAATTGTGATAACAACTGGAGGTTATTGTTCTCATGATAATTCAAGGTATGGGTTTAGCCCAAAATGTGATTTACAAATCCTGAAGGATATCAAAGCTCAGTTTCTGGTTAGCAGTAACAATTGCAGTTGGAAGAATAGATGAAAAAACTGCTGTTGCTCCCCATCAACCTGTTCTGATTGTAATAACTGTACTTGCAATGATGGATGGAATGATTATTGGATAAATCAGACTACAGCAGAAGTAGGCACATGGAATATGACAGGATTGAATGTTACGTACATAGAATTTTGTAATTGCACATAATTGCAAACTTATGCAAGCTGAGGTTGGGACACGATGGGGAATTGGTCTTGTCAGTATGGATGGCACAGTGTGGGAACTTCCTATGGAGCCAACCTTATGGCCACCAGCAGGCCTTGTAAGCTCCCCAGTGGGTATTTGGTGGTTGTGCGGAGATGGTGTTAGTAGGAAGCAGCTCCCCACGGGATGGAAGGGAATGTGTACAGTTAGGCACTTAATCCTTCGGGATTGCATCTATAATCATTCACAACCTCCCCCAGGAATTTTGATGACCCCTTGGACGAGATCTAAACAGGAGGAGAATCCCCTAGAAAAAAGGGGAACAGGATTCCATAGTTTTGTGAGATGGTTTTTCCCTTGGTCAGTAGTCAGTGAACTTGAGAAAGCTATAGTGAATATTTCAACCACTTTGGATGATGTATTTAACATCACAACGGATGCCATTCGTGGTCTTCAGATAGACGTAAATTTGCTCTCAAAAGTGGTTTTACAGAATAGAATGGCATTGGATTTATTGACCATGAAAGAAGGAGGGGTTTGTACAATTATCAATCAAAGCTGTTGTGTATATGTAAACCAGGAGAACAGAATTGAGGAAGATTGGGGTAAATTGTGGAAGAAAACTCAAATTTTTCATTAAGTCAGTAAAGATGACACTGGTTGGGGATTTGGGGAGCTTTGGGAAAGGTTGACCTCTTGGCTTCCTAACTTTGGTTGGCTCAAGCAGCTCTTTGTAGTCATTGTTATGGTAGCTTTATTGGGAACTTTTACTTGTATTGTGTTGAAATGTTTTATTTGGGGTTGTCAGAATCTGGAAGCAAAACAAGATCCGGCACCAATTGGAAATGGGTAAATATTTTGCCAGGACATTAAAAGGAGATAACATTTTATGATTTTGCAAAGAAATTTGTAAGCAGCTCAAAGAGGGGGAAATTGAGGAATGATGGCAGACTTCAGTAGTGGAATATTAACAGAGATTTACAACCTGAAGAGGCATTGCAACCTCTCAACCCCTTGAGCGGGAACAATATAAATAACTTATAGATACTGTGTGTAATAAATCTGCATCTCAAGATGAGGAAAGTTATGCAGGACAGGATGTCTAGTGGAGTTTTACTAATCCTTAAACAAACAACAGCAGTGAACAAACAATCATATAGTACGTGCATACCCTTCTTAATGCATCCCAGGATACCACTGGCCTTTTTGGCCACGAAGGTACATTGCTGTTTCATGGTTAAATGATTGTCTACTAGGACTCCAAGGTCCTTCTCCATAGAGATGCTTTCCAGCATTCCTGACCTGTACCAGTGCATGGGGTTATTCCTCTCCAGAGGAGGAAATATCTGAGCTGCTGTGTTCAGATATGGCTTGGGTATATCTGCACAGCACTGCACCGAGCCATAGAGAACCAACCAGAAGTATGAAAAAGCCTCTGCGACATTGTATGGATGTTCAAAAACTGTAGTTGTGATGAATTTGGCAGGTTTTAGTATTTCCCTTCTCACTGTCAAGGCTTGCTTACTGCCTTTTACATATTGATAAAGACAGGATGAATTATTCTTTAGAGGGAAAACAAGAAGCTAAGAAGGGCTGGGATCCTCATTTCGCTGCTGTCACCAAAAGCCCACTCTGTTTTCTTTAAAAAATGAAACAAAAAACTCAACAGGGGGAAATGCAGGTACAAAATTCTGGTTCGTCCGAGCTGACTTAAAGGTAGCCTTGCTGGGAGGGGAGCAGGCAAGCACATGGATTGCTGGCCACTATTAACTGCCAAAATACATTGGTGTCTGGCAGCGAGTTTACTTCTCCTTTAGTCAGAATTTTGCAGAAGTGTTATAAAAATGAGTCTCTGAATAATGCAGGAACTTTGGTGTCAGAAGGAAGAAAAGAAAAAACATTAAAAAGAAGGAAGAAGATAATGAATGGAAGAATTGACATCAGTAATGAATATGCTGCTGATTCCAAAGGTGCTCTCCAGGTCAGATTTAAATGGCTGTTATACCATTGGACTGGCAGGTCATCCAGGTCCTTCAGATGACCCAAGGGATTGTGTGGCTGAGCCTGTTAATTGTCCTCCTGGCAATGCATCCACCCAGAAGTGGGGCAGGACACAGGATGTCATGCTCACAGCTGCTCCAGAAGCTCCTTCACCGCTGTTATTTTGGCACTGACTCAAAATCATAATCTATGTGAGGACTCCAGGCTCCAGCAGTCTTAAAAATCCACAAAATGCCACTGGGAGGATGACCACAAGTAACAGGACACTTCTTTGTTGTAATTTTTGTCAGCTTATTGGAAACTAGAGCTGCATCCAAATAACTGGAGGTTGAAGGATGCATTTTTGCAGGTTTAAGGTGAAGAGGGCATGAAGACAGTTTACAGTTTGCATCCCTGGCCCTGCTTCAAACAGACCAGCTGCACTCTGCAACCCAATCCATCATTATGGATGTTTTGATCATGTCCTCTTTGCTTATGTGCAACATAGCAAAGTGGGTTTTTTTCCTTTTATTTTAATAAACACTCTGCCCACCAGGCTGATTTCTTTTCCCTATCTATCCATTTTCCAATAATCCTTACAGCAGCGTAGGTGGTGATATTTCAGGTCACAGGCGTTGACAGAGAAACCACACTATCATCAAGTCACTGCTTGAATATGGTTCTTTTCTTGCTCCTTGTGCCTTTCTGCTCATGTCCAGCAATCCACTATTTGGAGTGGGAGTGAAAGATATGCTGCAATAGCAGCACAGAAACCCTCTAAATCCTTGCTTGAGGCTTCCCCTGTGCTGATCTTCTAATTCCACGAAATGAGGGTGAATCCAGGACATGAACAAGGTGAGCAGCAAAGGCACACCTCATACTGGGAAGTCTGCAGGAGGCATCATGCAACAGAAGGAAGATCTGAGGGTATCTCCAGTATCTCTGCAGAGTCCGAATGAGGGTGTGGGGTGGTGGGAAGAGCAGAGCCATGCCGCAGGTCAAGTCTTGGATTTTGAGCAGCAACGCAGGGGTGTTTTGGCTGACGCTCAGCTGGGGAGGCAAAGTGAAGGACATTTTCCTCCTGCTGATGGCTGCCTGCACATGGCTAGGCAAACACATGCCAATAATTCTACAGCAAGCATGACACTTTTTCCATCGCATCATGATGTTCCACTCCAGAATCAGTGCATCCAGTGGCAGGTTTTTTAGAAAATTAAACCAAAAAGAACTCTGATGAGAGTCAGAAGAAAACTAGACAACAGGTCTTGTTGTGCATTGATTTCAGCACTTGTGTGAGCATCCCAAGAGTTCTGGGCTAAGCTGAGGCCACAGACAGATCCTTGCAGTGAGTCAATTGCTGATGCCAATACCATCTCCATAAATCAGCTATATCTCAATTGATTTCAGTGACACTCTGCTGGATTTATACCTGAGAGCAGGCACTGACCTTAGGCACATGGTCTGAATAGGGCACAGTCCTACTCAGCCAAAGCCATTTGGAGCCTTGCCAATACTGTTTGATTGGCATTAAGACTAGTTCTGTAATGAAAGAGTATGTAACAGCCTGAGAATGGAATCAAATATATCTAACCTGTCTCAGATCTTGAGACAGGAATGTCGACGGATCTTAAGCCAGCTCAGTACAGGTTTTAACCAAAAATAAGGATGTGGCTCTTTAAATGTCACTGTGAAAGGCCCTATTTGATTATGTAATAATAATGTTTTGATTTGAGCTTGTTCCTCAACAGCACACATCTTCCTTGTGCAATAAAATTATTAAGCAACATTCTCTGGGAAAGAAAATGCCCACATCTGTTTCAGGAAGAAGATGACAAGAAAACAAGGACAAAATGATAGTTCAGGAATGTCCAAAAGCCCTTCCTCACTTTAATGTGAAGCAGAGAATAATTTTGAATGGTTCCTTAGCTGGAGCAGCTCTCTCCCCCAGGCTTTCCATCTCTAACTTCTATGACCCTGTGAATCTAGTGTACACACAATGCGTGACTGATGCTTCTACATGGAACAAGATGCATTACTTTTTTATTCTCACCAACCACAGTACTAGAAAACTGCTTCCAAGATTGTGTGAAAGTTCATCCCTGGAAAGACATCTGACTTTGGAGGATGAATTTGCGCACAGATTTAGGTTTGAGAAGACAGGAAAGAGGGAGGCAGTAAAGCATTGCCTACATCTGAGGAGTAATTACGCATTTTCCTTCATGATGACGGGAACTTTCTAGGATGCAGATGCAGAAGAAAGGAAGAGGAGCACATCTGGCCACACAGATTACAGACATGCAGAAGAACACATATGAACATGGAAAGCACCAATGACTTCATCCTGCTCCCCTCTGTCTGAGCAGGATGATGATCAGTTAAGGGGTGTATATATATATATATATATATATATATACAGTTTGGATCCCTCCAGCAGCTGGGCACAGCCTCTCCGTCTGCCCTGTAGCTGCCCCTGAATCTCAGTCTCCCCAGTTGCTGGCACTTTGATACAAGCCCCCAAGGTCACAGCCCTAGTCCAGTTGCTCTTACAGACCATCTCACACAGAAATCTGTCTGGGACTCCCCTCATCTCTCCAAGTCTCCTTTGGTCTTGTCCTCAGAGTCTCACACACCCCTTTGCTCCCAGGCCGTGTCACCTGCACTCTGGCTGGTCCAGCTCAATCTTCACTACTGATCACAAATTCCCACACTCACTCCAGCTGCTGCACCAGAGACACGTGGGCTCTGTGACTTCTGCTCCCACACCAGTTTATGCACTCAGAGGCCCCTCCTTCTTTGTATGCACATAGTGTCTCACCCAGGAGAAGAGGGTTTAAATGGGGTTTAAAATGGTGTTTAATGAGATGAGAGAACAGATAGCACTCATGAGGTACAGGGCATGGCCAGGCAAGCATACTGCCCAGCAACCTGTTTACACTTGACCCACCACTTTATCCCCTTACCCTCTATTTTCCCCCACTTGTTCTTCCCCAGTCCTCGCTTTCCTTTGGTAAATGCCCTAACAATCCTTCGATAAGCCTTGTGCAATCCAAAGACACTCTTCCCTTGCTCCCCACAGTGTCCCATGTCCCAAGCAGCCACCCTCCTCAATTGGTGAGGAGACCTAGAGACCTACTCACTTATAGGGTAAAGCCAAGCAGAAGCACTTTATCTTGAACTGGAACAACAACAACAAAAAAAAGTCATGTTTGCACACTTTTTTAATTTTCACATGGAACTTTAGGACTTTAGGTAATGCCCTGACTGTCCAAATCCATTCAGCCTCCACATTTTCATTTGGTCTTCAATGACAACAGCTTTCAAGTTCACCTTTAACATATTGTGTCGCCTCTGTAGCGAACATATTTCCTCCCATCCTGCTTGCAAGTGTTCCTGCTGTGAGATGGATGGAGAAAAATCATTCATGACAACAAACAGAATGGGAAACCCAGGAGTAATGAGGACACTGTGAGCAGAGCTGAGGTTTGGGGACTAGGATATTGTTGGGTTTTTTAAATTATTTTGCCATTTAGAGACTACACCATCCTCTTACATGCTGTAGCAAGCCAAAGTTAACACTTGGGTTCACTGAGACTCATTTTTCACACTAGCTTTAAAAATACTTTAGGCAACATTTTTCAGGATGTTCAGATACTAAACTCACACTGGAAAAAAAAAAAAAAAAAAAAAAGGGCTTTAAAAAAGCTGTCTCTAAGTCCTCTTCATTGCATAAGAAGAGATCTGGCCACCAGTAAAATTCTGCTTCATCCCGCACGTTTGGGGCTCTTTTGTTGAGCTGTGAGACATGCCTAAGATAACAAGGAGCAGAAAAAGGGATCAGCAGCCTGCTGGGTCACATCTGCTGCTTTTCTCTCAACAGACAGACATTTACTGTCTTGCCAGCATCTTCTCCCATGAAGTGGTACTAGAAAAATTGTAAAGATACAGTTACTAAATTTTAATGAAAATAAACTATTTCAGATATCTCCAATCTATGCATAGGATGGATTTAGCAATCTGGTGTAAGGATCCAGCAATGTTAGACTACATAATAAATGTAATTATCAGGGTAATACTCATGTTAATCAACTCCAGCCTAGCTGGATTTTGCTGGATTTTGAATGATCATTCCCCAATCACAATGTCTCCCAGAGTTAAGTGAAATGGATGTAAGGGAGGTCAAAAGTACTGCTGTCTGAAACTGAATTTCCAGTAGCTTTGATATTACCACGTTTTAATTTCAAAAGCTCTGGCAAAGTAGTGTGCTGAAAGGAGAAGCTCTTCAATGGTCATCCAGTCACATCTGACCAGTGTATGAGTTTCTGTCAGGTTCATTTGTCACCCTTGGGTACTTCATCCTCCCAGGCTGCCTGGGGATCTTGGGCTTCTATGCTTCTGGAGGGCTCAGCCTAAAGTCAGGCAACATGGGAATAATTAATGTCTCTTATACAAGGACACCTATTCTTTTTTTTTTTTTTCTTCACAGAGCTCCTAGTGTTTGAATCTTATTTCTTAATCTCCAGATTCCTACCATCCACCTCAGATAGCACAGAACCTATCTAAATCCCATGTCAACCTGAGGCTCTCAAGTTTTCCAAACCTTTACGATAGACTTGGAGGTGATACCAAAACTCAAGATGAATTTTTTAAGAATTTTGGACTGCTTGGGAACTGATGCTTGATTAAAGGCTTTAGTGCCTACCATTAAAGGAGAGAGCCTTTAGTACCTACCAGTAAAGAGTAGGGACCTTCTGTAGTTTCCAAACCCAAAGGTACCATGCAAGTTTACAGTTTAATGAAAGATTACTGCAGCAGATAACTTTCCATGGATATTCTCTAGCAAAATTCAGTTCTATAGACTGCATCATCTTTATTTTCTCCCAGTTGTACTCAATTCACAACACTGAGCCCCATCCCTCAAAAATCTGTATTACAGTATGCAAAGACCAAAGTGACCAACAACCAGGAAAATTATGAAGTCTTCTAGGAATTCATGAATCTCCTAAGAACTGAAGTGTCTCTGGTGTCTAATTTGAGATCCAGCAGTCTTATTTCCAATCTAGATCTATCAGAAAGTCTTAGATTGATATTCTGGGAGTACTTTTATTTCCAGCCCCTGACAAAAACTCCATTAGGTTGCTCAAAGCCTTTCTTCCCAGTAGTGTTTTGCCATCATCTCATGACTGTAAGGCACAGAAAGACCAAGATCCAGCTTCCCTCCTTCCCTCCTTCCCTCCTTCCCTCCTTCCCTCCTTCCCTCCTTCCCTCCTTCCCTCCTTCCCTCCTTCCCTCCCTCCCTCCCTCCCTCCCTCCCTCCCTCCCTCCCTCCCTTATGTATGTTACTAATTCTGCCTGGACTTTATCTTTCTCTTCCATTCCTTTAACTTGCCTAGTTTATAGATGCTTATGGAAAACAAGGAATATAGAGGTAGACCAGGTAGATTTGTAAAAGTTAAAGATGAACTACTGAGAGAAAAAAAAAAAAAAAAAAAAAGCAACCACTTGTTAGAAACCAGCTCTTTATTTGCATCTTTGGGAAAAAAAAAATTACCAAGGAAACTGCTGCTGTCATGTCTGACTTCAGGCAGGGCAAAGGATCCATACTGAACCTTGAGAAAGAGACAACTACTGTGCCCTTTGGCAAGGACCTGATAGGCTTCCTTTTCTCTCTAGCTGAACAACAGAGTAAATGGACACAGGAAAGTTATATAGATTTGCTGTCATATAAATGTAGTTTGCACACAGTGATGAATTCAGCAAGTGTTGTAGTAGTGCTTTCTCTTGGCCTCAAGGGAGAGGATGAAAGAAGCATCAATACCTGAGTTTAATGACCAAAAATGAGGAAGATGGACAGACAACAGCCCTGCAGGACAGCACAGCTGGTTTTGAAAGTTGTGCAGTATCAGAAGAAGGGTGTGTGCTGGTAGCACAGCTCCAGGATTCTGTCCTTCTCCTGTCCCATGGCCCCCTGGATAAGTATTCTATGATGCAGACACTATAGATTATATCCATACGACCAAGATTTCCAAGTATTCATTAGCTGAACCCAGGTGTCTCCAGTCCTCAGTCAGTAGAACAGTCCTACCTCCCTTTTTTCCTTTCATTTCTAACATACCCTGGAAGAACACAGCCCTGTGTTTCCTTCTTTAAGCCTTTTCTCAACCAAGTCTATGTCAATATCTCACAACACTTAAAGAAGTGCACAATGCCATCATCCTTTTCCACTCACCCAGTGTATGATGCCTCATGGTATAGATGAAGTGTTTTACTGAAAGCTATACAGCAAGGCTGCAATGCACAGATGCAGAGCCCAGAAAGCAGTAGGACAGCTCCAGGGGGTGGTTCTTGGGATCTTCCTTCCTTTGATGTGGACTATTTTGGAAGAACTGTATTAGGTTGTGTGATTAAAGGCTCACCTCCACACACACAGGGAACCCAGGCACAAGGGTGACCCGGAGAGCCACAATAGCCCAGGCAGAGACACAAGTCGCTGAGCTGGTCTGGAGCTGTCCTGGAGGTGACCCCCTCCCCAGGGGAAACAGGAGCAAGTCCCCAGCTCACCTCACCTCACAGGTCACAGAGGGATCACTGCCTGGGCATGGGACACATTACAGGATGCAGGGGGCTTGCACAAGACCTAGCATGGGATGGTTTAGGACAGGAACCTAAGGCAGGAAAAGGGAGGGATCTAACTGGTTTACAAAGGAACAAGTATGGGAAAAATCAAGTTGCCAGTCCCATGTAAACAGGATGCCAGCTGTTGTGCTTGTGTGCAGGTCATGCTCCTGAGAATGCAATAAGCCCAGGAGAAGATATTTGTGGGGAGCTGTTAGCAACAAGAGAGCCTTATTTTATAAGAATATCTTTCTTTTGGTAATTAATTGCTTTAGCTCACACTTTGCTTTAACACAGCACGGCAAGTGGGGTGTTACTCCCATCCTAAAGCAGCACTAATGAGTGGTGAAGACCAGAATGCATCTTACTTCCCTGTTCTAGGTTTCTTTTGGGTGTTTGTAGGGGCAGTGTCAACTGTTCAACAGACTGAGGAGTTCACCTTCTGATTTCTTTAGAGCCAACTGCACTTTTGGGGCTAAAAGCCTCATTGAGAGCAACAAAACAAAGGAAGTAATTTGTATTAAACCAGACAAATAGAGATTCTAAATCAATTTAATCATATAAGGAACTTCTAGCCTGGAATAAACTTAAATTCCATTCTGAATTTGCTAATTAGAAGTCTGAGAGCTCCCAAAAGGATATTAAGCTCATCACAAAATACAAGTCCCCATAAAATAGCAAAATGCATAAATCCTGTCTATGCTAATTATTTGGCAGATGTCGAGTACTGTTGTTACATTACACACAAGGATCTGGTTTGTGATCCTGAGGAGCTGATTGATGCAGGCAACTGATGATCAGAATTTCCTGTTGGAAATAATTTCTACAGTTTTGCTTTTAGTGTGTTTGGCTCTGCCCCGGAGTAAGCCCATGATTTCTGAACCTGGAAGCTCTCCAATCTTTTGCTCTCCACCAGACAGATTTTCTTGTCAGGTTTGCAGCAAAGATCAACTGCAATGAAAGGGCAGTTTGTGTGTCCAGGGCACAGGAACGCAGAGAGGACACACTGGGCTCAGAGCTTTGCCTTGGGTTACTGTAGGTTTCTTCTCAAATGTCAGATGTTTGCAGTGAAGCAGACCAGTCTCCATGGACTGAAGCTCTGCACAGAAAGACTTCCAAAAAGTTTGTTACTATATGGCAAAACTTAACTTACTCCTGATTAAATTCTTCTTTGGGTAGTTTGTAAGTATTTGCAATTGCTTTGGGATGGCATCTTTTCTATTCCTCAAATCTCAAACATCATTTCACATCACACCTCCTCCTTAAACAGTCTGATTTGTACCTCCTTACTTTCATGCATGATGAAATGACTTCTTGAATTGTACAGTTCAAGACAAAACATAATGAAAGAAGGTTTCAAAAAATAAAGGTCTATTTGAGGGGTGGAGATAGTTTTATACCACTCAAAATATCACCTTTCTCCCTCCAGTGATGTGCACAAGTCCCACTGCAAGGCAGTACTTCCCAGTTTATATCACTGGCATTTGCTTCCTGGGTTTGAAATCATGATGAAGATAAATCCTGCCTATGTAGGAAAAGGTCTTCTGAATCTGAGAAACAAAATTAGGTTATTTGATGACCAAAATCCCCGCAATGAGCTAATATTCATCTTTACACTGGTGGCTTTCCTCCTTATGCACATTAAGCTCCTCAAGACATTTGAGACCCCCACCAGCTTTCACTGGAGTCTGCAGGGGATGAAAATGGTTTGGCATTTGCATGGAGTATTGTAGGATGAGGCCTCATTTCATACTGGTGTATTAAAAAGGCCTTAAAGTATTTATTTTCGCATTAAGCTATTCTTTCCTCAAACAGCTGGGAACAATGTGCCTCCCTTAGGGTGGAAGTTTGTTCTGATGATATAATATTTCTGACACTTTTTCTGTAGCAGGTGGTCTTCTCAAAATATCACATTAAACTGATAACCTTCAAGGGAGTTTTGTACCTCATGTGATGATTGCTTGGTATTTTATAATGACAGTGTGGGGTTTTTTTTAAGATCTCCTACTCTTCCATTCCTTATAGGACCTGCAAGGAGGTAGGTGGCACTCATGTGACATCTGTGCTGGTGGCTCAGGCAACTCTCCCACCAAATCCTTGTCACTGATACCTTTGGCAACTGTCCTGGGGCTCAGAAGGAGTCAAGGAAGATGAGTATGCATGGGAAACTGAGATACACATATGGTCACTTCATGCATGTATGGCTAAAAGGATGCTTGCAAGCTACAGCATCTTTGTATTTCTCTCAGAAGAAGAGCTGCTTTAATTTTGTGAGCTCTGAGTGATTTCATGGTCATTACCCAGTACAGAGAAACCACTGCTCCTGAGTCAGTTTTTTAGAAGGGATCACCTTCCCTGTTAAGACTAATTGAAACTAGTGGAGATATGGGAATGTATATTTTCCTCTGAGGGTAGAAGACTGAGTTATGACGTTATCCAAAATCTTATCTACCCAGGATTTTAATTAGAAAAAAAACCCCCAAAAATTAACAAGTTTTTTTCCAAAGCCCTCTGAAGTCAATGGACAAGGCCCTATAATCCTTTGTAGTTTCAGTGATTTGATCATGTTTACCCACTGTTCTGAGGTTCCAAGGTTGCTATTGCTCTGGTGTTGAGAGGCCTTAAATCAGGGGCAATGAAATCATTGTCCTAGTTTATAGAAGGACTTGGGACAGCGGTGTGGTTTTTATGTTCCACACTTACAGTCTTCTTACCCGTTTTTTTTATCACTATGTAAATTCCCTGTTTGCTTTTTTATATACATGTTATGTACATGCCTCATGCATAAGCATTTCAGAATAATCAAAATGCCTCCAGTCCTAAGTCCAATTTTATTACATTCTTAACAGTTTATTTTTAGAGTTAGCAGGATGGAAAATTTCACATCTGCCTAAGCAGTGTATGACCTTTAGCTTTACTTAAAACCAGGACTCTCCATCTGTGTGATCTTTACGAAGCAAAATGTCGTTCAATTAAATCTAATCTTCTGCTTACAACTCTTGCCAGGGTTGCTTCCACCACTGCTTTGATCCCAGCTGTTTCTGCATGGACCATGATCCTATGTGAAAAAAATCCACCACATGGACTTAGAAGGAACTTTCTCACTTGTTATTTAGGCTGGTGTGCTATGCTGCTCGTACTTAAAGGCACTGGATCAGGACAGGGTTGTGTTAATCCAACCACAGTGTAATTTTACTAATATAAACTGCAACCTACATTGGCTCCATGGTCAGACAATCCTCCTGTGGCATGGTATGAGAAGTAGGTGATTGCTACTGACTCTCTCCATGCCGTCCAGCAAGCCACTTAATCTCCACTCTTCTTCCCCATTTCCTTCTTCATGTCTTTGTCTCTCAGCCTGCCCTAAAACTCGAGGGAAATGATGCTTATTCAGAGTCATGCTTTCATACTAAAATAGTGAGCATTGTGGAAAAGAAATATCTATATGTATACATATGTGTGTACATACATGTAGTTTGTATCTCTGTATATCTCTTCACAATGCAGTCATATCTCCAGTCACCTTGTCTATAACTTCTGGCTTATTTCAGTCTTACTAGATTTCATACCAGGTACCAACAGAGCCCAAAACAAGTTTACAAGCACATCCTTTCTTTCAAAAGACATAGATTAACCGTTTGAAAATAACACAGTGGACTTCTGTTCCCAGAAGGAATGTAGTTGAGTCTTTGTGAAAGAACCTGAATGACTGTGTGATGGACTTTCATACCAAAGCTCCCCAAACCAAATTTAATCTGTATTATGCTCTCTTTGAATCTAAGTTTAGTGACCCATTTCTTGCACTATGTTGTTACATATAATGGAGAAGGAATACTATAGGTTTTAAAACCATAATATTCCTCCAGGTCACTACAGACAATGCCTGGACTAGCCTAGGTGTAGTTCTGCCTGGACATCTTAAAACAAACCCCAGAAATGTGTCCATGTTTGTCGCCAAGAAGAGAACTGTCTGCAGTACAGGCCCTTATCTCAGTTGCTGTAGCAATTGTAGCAAAGCCTCTGGGAGATGATTCTTGGCAGTTGTAAGCTATTGTCATTCTTTGAAAGAGAAGATCCTGGATCACTCTCCATATCCTAGTGACATATCCTATTACGCAGAGGGAGGGTAGGTAAATAGAAATGCGTGTGTTGTATGCTAAGTAATTGATTGGTGTCCAGCACAAATCCAATGCAACAGCAGTAGAAGAACTCCAGGACACACAGCATTCTGGTGTTCCCAACTGTCCACACCATGAGAACATGGCAGGTACACAATACAACCCTAGGAGGTAAGATAATCTTGTAAGTTGTGAACACTGACTCACTTCATCTTTAACCTCACACGTCTGGGGGTTTTCAGAGATTCTTAGCCTATATGTAAACAAAGTTCTGCTAATTGTCTTGTGCAAAAGTAGGTAAAGTAACTTCCTGAATTCTATTGAGTGAAGAGCAAGAATTCGTTTCAGGTGTTTGTGTTCAAGCTTCTTTCCTGCCAATAAGATTAAAAGGGTGCCTGGGAAATAGGTGACAGTGGCATCACAGGGCAGGAGGAATCTAGACATGCATTAAAGGACAGCGGTGGTGACAAAGAGTCATTCTCTGCCTGCAACCAACAGCTGGAGCAATACAGGGTTGAGGGCTTATTTAGCGAGCAATAGGTTGCTTCATTCAATAAGGCGATAATCTGCTTCTCTCCCTCCCTCTTGATGGATAAAGTTCCTGTCTGAAGGCAGAGTGGATTATTCTCTATGTGGAAATTGGATTATGGCCGAAGAAAATGGAGCGCTCTGCTGTTACAGCTCATTAGACAGAGGCTTAAACGTCACCTTCCTGCAGATCTGCTTGGTTCAGGTGCTGGAGGCACATGCTGCAAGTGATGCCTACTGATGTGGGTCAGGGTGCAGATCATAGCACTTGGCAACTCCTTTGCTCCTGGGGATGTGATAAAAGAACCAGGATTTGACAACTGTCCATAAAAATCCCTCTTCTTTGGGCTTGATTAAATCCTCAGGGTTGTTTTTTTAACACTCAGCTTCTTTACCAAAACAAGGTCTATTTTAGCCTCTTCCTCTCCACTCTTTCCACCTGGTATTGTAGGTGGCTTAGGTTTTGTCTGAACAAATCAGTTGATATAGCTGAACAACATGACCACTGGATCTAGCTCAGGCCCTTGTGAGCCTTTGCCATTGCTAATGTACATTCAGTGTGCTGAAGCAACTGTCTTGTTACCAGCTCTAGGACCAAGGCACTGAGACCTTCCTCGGGGATCTCCTCTCTAGTCTGAAGGCGGATCCTGTTAGGAATTTTCTGGCTCATCTCCATCTCACATCCAAGTGTATTGCAAAGCTGCACTACAAGGAATGGTAAGAGAGTCTAGGATGGAAGCCGCATGCTTTTCCTCCTTTGCCTGTCCGTTGACATTGGTGTGCTTGAAAGCTGTCTTTCCATCCCACTTCACACTGGAGTGGCAGATGATATTTAGGTGATTTCAGTCATAAAGGGCAATCAAATCCAAACTATATGCTTCAGGGACCAACGGAAAACCAGCATTTGATGATGAAGGAGAATATGCAACCGCTGCCATATGGCTCTTCTAAAAATTAATGTAATGCTGAATGGGCAGCAAAGGAGACTGAGGGACCACAAACAACTGGGCAATAAGAGAGGACATTTCCTTCATATTATGCGAATAAGACCTGTCATCTCTTATTTGGAGAGACTACTTCCCTATTATACCTTCCTCAAAGAAAAAATTTCCTCTAGTTTTCTTCCCTTCCCTTTGCTTCCCTTTCCTTCCTTCCTTCCCTTCCCCTTTCAAAGGTGTGCCCAGCAGCACAGAAAGCTGTCCATTTCTTTCCTTTCCAATGTACATTAGCCTAAAGATTCACTAGTGAAAGAGCATCACTGGCAGCCATAAATTAGATTTCTGGAAAGTAAAATTCTTGATGTTTTATCACTGTGTATGATTCTTATTGCACACAGGGGCTGTGCAGCATTCAAAGAAAGAGGGCTGCAGGGAATGAAGTGAAGGCAGTGAGACCCACTTCCAAAGCTGGGCTCTGGTGATCAATGTGCAGTGTTAGGCACATATCATCCATTTATCTTCTGGTGTTTTATAAACCATCCAAGGCTGTAATTCACCATAAGCTCCAAAATCCAACTTTTGCCTGCCCTGTCATAACTTCTTATAAAATATAAGAGACCTGTTAGTCTAAATTTGGCAAGTGTGTGCTATAGGCATAGCAGAAGGTTACGAAGAAGTAGTGATTTAGTAACACAGGTGTAATGGGTCTGGCTGAGCTGCTTTTCCCCACCCAGCCCTCACGCTGCAGCACTGGGAGCTGGAGGGTGTTGAGAACACACCCGTGTTATGACTGCCAGTGCTCACACGGCACCAGAGGATGGGGGCAAGATGGGGGAGGGGATACAGCCAACCTGAGCTGACCAGTGGGATATTCCATACCATATGACATCAGCTCAACTATAAAGGGAGAGGGCAGGAGGAGGATGGGGGGGCATTCGGCTTTGTCCTCCGAGCAACTGCTATGTGTTCTGGAGCCCTGCTTCCTGGACTCGGCCTGACATCGCCTGTGGACGGGAAGTAAAGAATAACATCTTATCTATCATAACCCACAGCTCTTTTCATCTTACTCTCTCCCTGCGTGCCGTGCTGACAGAGATTGGCAGGGGAATAACAGAAGGGCTTGGTGGGCACGTGGTGCCCAGCCAGGGTAAACCCACTACAACAGGATACTCAAAACCTTTGTGGAATCAGCTTCTGGGGAAACGTTCTTGAAAGGAACCTTCATGGTTCATTGCATTTATTTTTTTTTTTAAATCAACCCATTACTAAGCCAATGTTTGTGTAAAGGATTTCCTCATTGAGTAATTGTGAGCTGCTCACACCTGATTCCCCAGGGGAGTTCCCTGCTGGTTTAATGAGGGTGGTGAGAACTGTTCATCACAGGGAAAGGGCTAAGCCCATTGCAAAGCCATGCTTTCTTTACCTGAAGATTACCCACAATTGCTGTGGTTTGGTTGTGTGACAGTAGCTCTGCCTAACCCCTACAGAAAATGTAGACCGCATGACGTGTGCACTCTTCACTCCACTTGGGAAGCCCAGTGGGTTGTAAACATTGTGTGTTCACCTGGGGTTCAGCATGTCCTTGGACATGGGAGGGATCTAGGTGTGCTTTCAGGTCTTATAGTACACCTAAGCCTTGTCAAGAGGACACAGACCTGGGGCTTGGACATGCAACCAGTGCCTGTGAGGCACTAAGGTGTTTATGGGCCAAGGTGCACAGTGCCCTGTGGACTCCCTAGGAAGACTTCACAGCATAAGTCAGAAGTCTGACCAGTCCCTCTCCTCTCCTCTCCTCTCCTCTCCTCTCCTCTCCTCTCCTCTCC